>CM076579.1:1646958188-1647118920 GCA_034641835.2 Pinus albicaulis | reverse complement strand
ATTAACAGAAGAAATAGTGTACATCGGGCTGAGGCCTTATCATTGCCCAATTTTGAGGCATTTTAGACAAACAAAAACAGAGTTTAAGACTGCCCTGCAGGAGGGAAACCAGTTTGAAGAAACTACTGAGAGAATTCCCACGCAGGGGAGCGAGATACTTTGAGTGCTGGAGACTGTAACTAGCAAAAACAAAAGCATGATATGGAACAGCAAGATAATCAAAAAACGTGCCCGTTAGAGAGGGCAAAAACGGAGCAAAAAAACCATAACTGGGAAGCGAAACTACTCATTAGGAGAAACTTGGTTGACCCTACACCAGTATTCATCTGGATCACCATGTTCGTTGTACAGGTCTTTGACAGAGTGGACCACCTTTCTGGAGGGAGGAGGGACCACCTACTCCGCGTGGCCATGTCTCGTGATGCCCTGCACAGCTTCCTTACTCCCGCTGGGCTGCCCCACAGAGTCCTGAAGCGCTTGATCCTGCCCAGCGTTGCCGATTATACCCTGCCCATCCAAAGAGTTCTGGTGCTTCTCGACCTGGGGCTCCTCAAGAAACACGACGGTGATAGCAGCAGTGACTCTCGGTCGATTGAGGGTGCAGTCGAAAGAAAAAAGAGCAGTGTGGGATTGAGCCGGGAGAGATGAAGGCGAGGGAGAGTCAAGCCTGCAACCCGAACGGAGAAGACGACCCCGGTGAAAGCTAGGAAGGTTGTCCGAGGGGGAAGAAGACTCAAAAGGCAAGCTCGAGGTGGAAGGAGAACGCCACACTTAGCGCCTAGTGGAGCCTCTCCTACAGCGCATTATGTGCCTGAGGCGTGGCATGTTCGCAGCGGAGACGGGGCAAGAAAGCCAGGGAACCGGAGGAATGACAGAGGATAGAGTCGAATGGGAGTTCAGAAAGACAGAGGCAAACATACATGAACTATTAAGCAATAAATGGAGGTTTTCACCTAACTCCAGGCAGCAGTTTAGGCTGCTTCTCTTACCAGTGACTGTGCGGGCATTTGCAAACCCAGCATCTGGGCTACACCACCAATTCACCGGCGAAGGAGATGAGTTCGGATCAGAGGATGGGTCCATGGATTTGAACTGGTCGGCCTTGCAACTGTAGACCATCTGCAATGAATTGTCATTAATATGAACCGGAGGAAAATCCATTTCACAGCAGGCGAAGATGCATCGAGGTGCGGAGACCTGGTTGTGAAGAGCGCCCAGAGTAAATGATATTAATCGCAGAGTAAGCATATTTAAGGTTTGATTGACGTCCTCCTTGCAGGTGGGCAGGTGGCCTCCCGTCAGGCTAGACCCCCATCCCATCAACTCCAGCGCGATCAACATCACCCACATCCGGGAATTCTGCCTCACCCTGAACCAATATTTGGCATTTCTGTCTTTGTTCATTATTCTGGATTATGTCGAGAGTCCCTGTAATAAGATTATGCTCACTGTCTACTCCCAGGTTGGCAAGAAGATCCGCGACTTTGTTGCCATCCCGTCTGATGTGCTTGAAGAGGAGAGCACGGTTGTAGTGGAGCCAGCGCTCAATTTCTTCTAGACGAGCTTCAAGGCGCCAACTGCTAGCAATTTTATGCGCGTGAGCCCCATTTAGGAGCTGGGTGGCCATATTAATGAGAATTTGGGAATCTCCCTCTATCTCTAGAGGATGCAGCCCATTCTGTTGAGAGAGGAGAAGCCCCTGCCATAATCCTTCCAGCTCAGCCGAATTATTCGTATCCCATCCAAGACTTCCCAGGTAAACAACGATGGGTGTGCCTTTGTGATCCCTGATAACGCCCCCGAAGCCTGCCTTGCCTGGATTTCCTTTAGAAGCACCATCAAAGTTGAGTTTGAAGGTGTTCTTGGGAGGAGGAATCCAAGAGTTCGTGGTGTTATCAGTTCTAGGGGCAGTGTGCACTTGCTTTCCAGGTTGAAGCTGAATACCCCAGTTTTCCCATATGGCTTCCTCTTTAGCCAAAGTAGGGTAATCATCAGCGTCCCAGGACTGCAAAGCTAAGGTTTCAGTGAGATTGAGGCAGAAGTTCCTCCAGATTATATCTATTGGAGTTCTTTGATCCTTGAAAATGCGTTTGTTTCTCTCTTTCCAGATTTTCCATAGGAGGAGGCTTGGGATTATTCTCCAGAGTTGATTTAGGATTTCACTTTTGAAAGGATTTTGATGCCAGTTTCGTATGGAGCTTATTATATCTGTATTGAATCTGCAATTTTGTTGGCATCGAAAGCTGACTTTCTCCCACAATTGATTGGCCAGAGAGCAAGAGAATAGGAGATGCTGCTGTGTTTCCTCATGCTCACAGTAGATGGGGCAGATTGAGGGGCCATGAAATATTCTCTTCCTTAAGTTATCCCATGTGAGAATTCTTTGATGTCCAAAGAGCCAAAGAAATAATGATACTTTAGGCCAGACTCCCAAACTCCATATTCTGCTCCATAGAGGATCTTTGGGCGCAGGATCATTGCTGATGATTTTATAGGCTTCCTTGGTTGAAAAAGTTCCTTTAGGAGTGTATCTCCATCTGAGAATGTCCCTGTCATCCGATATTCTGATGCACCGAGTTTTGATTTCAGCTGTTAAGGCATCCTTGGCTTGCTCATCAGTGTTCCCTATTATCCTTGCTGCTTGTTTCCACTGCCTGTAACCCTGCTCTGCAATTTCCATCCATTGTTGCTGAACTGTTTCCAATTGTTGCATGTCCCAATCTGGTCCAGGAGGTGGACGGTAGGTGTTGGTGAGTTTAGGAAGTTGATCCCAAGAGTCTGTCCAAAATCTGGCGGATCTACCATCTCTTATTTCCCAAAAGCTGTGTTGTTGTATGAGTAAATAATGTTGTTTGGCTGTGTTCATATAAGTGAGCCTTTCTCCTCTGGAGTAAATTTGATGAGTTCTTCCTGGGGTCTGTGATTGGCATACTTGGCGGTCCAAAGAATTTCCCAAGGCTTATTGGGGGCAGTGAGCCAATTCCACCAAATTTTGGCACTCATAATGGCATTGCTGTGGATAGGATCCCGTAATCCTATTCCTCCTTGATCCTTGGGTTTGCAGACCGTAGACCATTGAACCAACGCCCATTTTCGGTTGTTGCCTTTGGATCCCCATAGGAAATTCCGCTGTAGGGTCTTGATTTTTTTAAGAACCCATTTAGGCACTGCCAGGATGGAGAAAAGATACAGAGGCATAGCCTGTAGCACTGCCTTGATTAGGACCAGTCTGCTAGCTATGTTCAGAGTTCTAAGAGTCCATGAAGAGAGTCGTGCTTCAATTTTTTCCAGGAGCTTATGCCAAGAAGCATGCTTAAGAGCGGAGGCGATTAGAGGGGCACCCAAGTAATTGGAGGGAAGAGTGGCAATTGAGAAACCAAGGATACGGGCTATGGTAGATTGAGTTAAAGGAGGAGTGTGGAAGAAGAAAATCTGAGATTTGGCATTGTTTATGCTAGCTCCGGAGGCATCTGAAAAATCAGTCAAAAGGGATTTTAGCTGGGAGGCTTCGTGAACGGAAGGGTACCCAAACACCATATTGTCATCTACAAACTGTTGGTGAGTGATGGCAGGTGAGTTGTGAACAGAGAGGCCTTGGATTTGCTGGGATCTAAGGGCAGAAGAGAGATGGCGCCCCAATCCCTCCGCCATTAAGACAAAGAGGAAGGGAGATAGGGGATCCCCCTGTCTGATGCCTCTTGAGGGGCTGAAGGGGCACGAGGGAATCCCATTAATAAGGATCGAGAAAAAAGAGGATGAGATAAGACTATGGACCCAACGAACCCAGGTGGGGGAGAAACCGAAAGCAGATAGCATTTTTTGAATGTAGGTCCAACTTAATTTATCAAAAGCTTTAGAAAGATCTATCTTGAGAATCATACCTGCCTGATTGGTGTGCTTGAGAGAGTGTATGATCTCATGTGTGAGGATAATGCCATCCAAAATTTGTTTTCCTTCTACATATCCGGATTGCTCAGGCGAGATGAGAAGGGGCAGAAGCGGTTTCAATCTATTTGCAATGACTTTAGAAATAACTTTGTAGATGACATTGCATAAGGCGATTGGGCGAAATTTGTCGGGCATGCTGGTATCATCTTCTTTGGGGATTAGGGCGATGAATGTCGCATTCAAAGAAGGGAGAAGCCAATGCATTGAGCGCGATTCCTCCACCACCATCCAAACCTCCTCTCTGATAAGGTCCCAAAAATTGTGAAAGAAGGTTGTCGTGAAGCCGTCTGGGCCTGGGGCCTTCCCATATTTGAGCTGCTTCATGGCGAGATCCACTTCCTGACTAGAGACTGGGCGTAGCAGGAGCTGGTTGTGCTCGTCAGTGATAATCTTTGGAATGTTTTGAGTGATTTTGTCGATGGCCGACACTCTGTCCACAGGAGGTTCTTGATGAACAGCCTGGAAGTGATTGATGAACGCCTTATCGATCTCTGCGTGATCTTCCACCTTTTCCCCCTCTTGATTCTTGATAGAGGTTATTGTGTTGTGCATTCGTCTTTGAATGGTGGTCCTATGAAAGAATTTGGTATTTCTTTCGCCCTCCTTCAACCATCGAATTCTGGATTTCTGCCTCCAAAGAATTTCCTCCTGCCTTGATCTTTCCTCCAGTTGAATTTGTAGTTGCTTATCTTGCTCCATTGATCCTTCCGTGTAACCTTCAGTGATGATTTGTTGCTGGAGAGCTCGCATTTCCTTGTTAAGGTCCTGTTGTGCCTGGAAAATATTGCCAAAAGTAGTGTGATTCCAATGTTTGATGTGGGTTTTGAGGAATTTGAGCTTTTGTTGGAACTGGTACATTTTGGACCCTTCTGGCGGCACGAAGTTCTTCCACCAGGAGCTGATGAGGTCCTTGAAAGCGAGGTGATTCAACCAGAAAGCCTCAAAGCGAAAAGGGCACCGAGTTGAGTTCCCCGGTCGTTGCCATTGTAGAGAGATCGGCCAATGGTCAGAGCCGTTGAGTGGGAGGATAGAGGTTGAAATATCACCACCCAGATGGATTGCATTGTCTGAAATAAGAAATCTGTCTAGCTTAGAGGCAATGTGCTGGCGGCCTGCTCTGCGATTACTCCAGGTGTAAATTCCATTACTGTACTGCAGATCTATCAGCAAGTTGTCCTGTATGAAGTCTTTGAAGTGGCCACTTTCTGGCTCTAATTTGGCTCTGCCTCCCATCTTTTCCTCCAGTTTAGTGATCATATTGAAGTCACCTCCTAGGATCCAGAGAGGATGGATTCTATCAGCATTAAGCACTCCTATCGTATCCAATAGAACTGTTTTACTGCCTGCTTCCTGTGGGAAATAGACATTGGTAAGATGTCCATGAATATTGGTACCTATGATATGAAAAGTTGCTTGGATGATGTGATGGGATGCATGGAAGTCAGTTAGCGAGATGGCTTGAGTGTTCCAGGCAATAGCCAGCCCTCCAGAAGCACCCGAGGCGTCCACCGCAACTGAATGGCAGCCAGGCCAAGCTCGTGAGAGGATGTTTCCAAGAGTATTACTATTACATTTGGTTTCCTGCATGAAGAGAATTTGAGGCTGCTCCTGCTTTATCATGTTTTTTATCATTTTGAGTTTCCCATGACTGTTGAGTCCTCTTACATTCCATGAAGTGAGTTTCATGATTCACTTTTTGGGAGAGGCTTGTAATACTTTGTTAGCTTAGCATATCTTCCTGAGTCAACCAGGATTTTGCCCACTGTAATTGTTCATTCCAGGTCTGTTTTCCTTCCTCTTTTCTTAGAGTCCTTGGGAGGTTGGTTGCCATCCCATCTACTGCCTGGTTGTATTCCCAGTTCTCTTTGTCTGAATGCTCTGGAAATGATCACTTCCAGCTTGTCTAGCTGATGCGCTTGAATCTTATCAAACTCCTTTTTCCTGCAGGCTTGTTCCAGCTCAAAGATATCAAGCCCTCTCAGGTCGATGCTTTCTGGTTCTTCCTCCATATTTTGTGCTTGACTTCTTTCTTCAGAGGGTTGAATGGGAATGCAGTCCACATCCATTCCGTTCGGTTTCCAATCTGGGTCTTTCAAAGGCTCCTCAGAAGGATCAGTCTGAGCCCCCAAGGACGAGGGAGATGGGTTTGGGTTAGGCGGTGGGGATGGAGAGGTCGACTTTGCCGCTTGGGGTGGTAACTGATCTGCTTGGGGGGGGGTTATCAGAAATAGAGGGTAGAGCATCAAAGCTATTGCTGGTAGAGGAAATGGAAGAGGGGGTAACGATGGGTTTTTTCCCACTGGGTGGTTTCTTGTGAGATCTCCTTCGACTGGTGACTTTGGTGAACCCTTCAGGAGCAGACGCATCCGGGTGATCCGAGGCTTGAGGCTTGGCATTGAGAGGGCAATCCCTAAAGAGATGCCCATGGATGTGGCATTTACGACAGCGGAAGGGAACATGCTCAAAGTCTAGAGGTTGAATCCATTCAAAGTCATCGTGGTAGAGACTTACTGAATCTGGGAGTGCTTTGTCCAGTCGCATGTAGACACAGATGCGAGCGTAGGAGGTATAACGACGCAGCTTCGTTTCCTCCGCAATTTTGATGAACTCACCTAATCCCTGACCAATGTCTTTTAGAGATTCATCATCCCAGTACTCCAGAGGGAGCGAGTACATCCTAATCCAGACAGGCGCCCAACTGAAATCCTCCTTGTTAGGGTTGAACCTTTCTACCCAGTCCCTTAGGTATAGGCCAGCTGAGTTAAAGAAGTAAGGTCCTTCATCTAGAACCCTGTTACGATCTTCAATGCAGAGAAAGATAGCAATAAAGAAGCCCTTGGGACCAAGTTGAAGGGTGACATGCCCTTTGGGTCTCCATTTGGCCGCTATCCACCCGTGCAGGGCCTTTTCCGTGGGCCAAAATCCGATAAATTTGCCAATAAGGGCGTGATCCTTCATGTACTGGATCCGTCCATTGATCCTGTGACTTGGAAGCTCAATTTTTAGCCTTTCTGCCGCAATCGGTTTGCATGTAGTCGACGTCACCGTGGGCGTTCCTTTTTGCCCAGATTCTTCATCCTGTGTAGCATTCTTCTTGTCAGTTGATACGTTTGGCGCTTCAGACTTTCTGTTGTCCTCAGCCTCTGGAATCATTTGATCCGAAGCCGTGTCCTTTGTATGGTTCGCGGAGTATGGTTTGTCGTGACTTGAGGGGGAAGACCGTTCGCCTCCCCCCGACAGGCCTGCCATTGCAGGTGAACCAGCGCTAGTCCACTGCGTGCCAGAAGGAGAGAGCCTGTGGTAAGGCAGCGAGCATTCAGAGTATGTCGGCACAGTTGCAGGGGAGAAACGGAAACCCTAGCAGAGCTTTCTCATCCATCTTTCTTCATTTTCTCCGTATTTCATTTGTTTTCATCATTAAAGTTATTAACAATATGTATCATCTCTACAAACTGAAGTAACTAAGCAAATTTAAAGTTAAAACGACGAAGTTAATCTTAGACATAAAATGATTATATTAATATTAGATATATTTACATATTATTGATAAAAAAAATCATATCTTCGATAGATTTTCAGATTTTCCTTGGCCGCACACCACTGAAAGCATTCTAGATCAATCTTAACTCTGGATCTATCAAGCACCGAGAGAGATCAAATCTCTCGAGGTGCAAACTTTTCCTCAAATTTTACACTCTAAAAAGAATTTGCACCTCAAGATAATTGATCCCTCCCAGGGCTTAATAGAACCAAAGTTAAAATAAATCTAGACTTGTAGTGGGTAATGTGCTGCTCTAATTACATATCATTATCATTTGTGAAAAAAAACAAAAAAATCACCTACTCAGTATTTCAAACTTTTCTGATCAAAAGCCTTCATGATAAATATGAACAAATTTCAGATGTAAGCACAGCACTTTCTATAGACGGAATAAATACTTGGGTTAGTGCCCTGCCATGGCGCCCATCACTCCTGCCTCTAGCATAAAAGAAGGTAAAACGCATGTTTTTATGTTACCCCAGACCTGAGTAAAACTAGTCAACAGAACTGCAGATGGGCTTCAGAGCTTGCCATCACTTGTCCTTAGTGATTAAGCTTGCATCCATGTAAATCTATAAAGCCCTTTCTTGGCTGCTTCTGTTTTGGATGTGGAGAAAGATCTCTAAAAAATAGTTTAGTGTGATGTATAATGCAATTGCAAATTTGTAAGCATCAATAACATTTTGAAAACAAAAAAAAATCATTTCATCAATTCATCATTTGGAGGCTCTGTTGCCAATGTCAAGGCTCCAAAAGTATCCATGATCACATTCACCCATAACAGCTGGTACTGCTGTGAGGTGAGAGGTACCTGAGGATTAAACATCAAAAGACAAGAAATGTTATTAATCAGGCTATGTAATAAATAGGAGAACAATACCACTGCGGCATTCATACCCAACCTAAATTTACTACCTATCATAAGCTAGAAAGCATGCATGGAAACATATCGAAAATATATAATTGCATTGGACACAATATAACAATAATATGCATATTGCCTGTGACACATGCCAAGGAAAAATTCACAATTAGGGAAATCACAATAACTGTCAGTTGAAATTGCGCTAATTTTTTAATGTTTATAAACACTGAACGGCCCCACTTGGCAACTGTGACGATTGTGGCAAAGTCATCATCGCATATAATCACATCTGCACTCTCCTTTGCAACCTGGACTTCCAATATTACAGTATTTCAAGAGAAATATATAATATGTAGTCACTTCCCGCTATAAAAATAGTCATAAATAAACTGAAATCAAGCAATCTACAAAGAATTTGTCAATAGCCTCTTAAGAGTTTCTTAAAACTAACAGTGTTCTAGAATTCTTGTTAATCAAGAACCTTTTATTGTAATTTTGCAGCATTTTTTACAGTAAGGCTGAGAATTTGATGTTTATCAAGCAAAATAATATTTGCATTGAATGTCTTCCATAACAACATGTCCTGCTCATATGACAACCTTACGGGGAGGTGAGGGAAGTCAAAGCTGACGGGAGCATGCATCTGTAAAGAAATTTGTAAGAATCACAATCTCACGAGCCATACAGACAATAGTTTACAGAATTGATGTTAAATCCATGACCAGCTATTTGACCTGAGAATGCTCTATAGGTTTGACCTGTTGACTCATGAAAAAAAATTACTGGGCCTGGCCATTTTGGCTCATTCTGACGATTTCTTTCGCAGATATTCCTCCTCATCTCTCCCAGACCTAAAACTGATCGAAACAAACTGGGAAATCCAGAGCATCCACACCAACAATTTTTGATGCACGCGATGCAGGTTTCGCCACACAAACGGCAACAAGGGCTTCACAATCACAGCTCCAGAATCAAGTGACAGCAAGGCATCTAGGGGAAACTGTTCCAGCACACCAACGCCAGGGTTTTGATTGTTCACACCACTCTCCACATTTTCTCAGCTCGCAAATATTTCTAGAGGTAGTATCGAGTTTCATGCTTTGGTTTGATATTGTTGGGTAATAGGGATTAAAGTGAGGGGTTATGTATTGTAATACTATTTTTATGTTTTCCTTCTGCTGTATTTTAGTTTCTTGCATTATTCAGTAACTTACAACCTATTCAAGAATATAGCCAAAAATATTTAACATCAAACCCTAACAAATGTTGCGAACACCTATTCAAGACTATAGCCAAAATATTTAACATCAAACTCTAACAAATGTTGCGTACATTATCGGCATTAGGATGCCGATAAAATTGGCAAGGGTCTGGAAAACAAAAAAATTGTAAAAATTGGGAAAATATATGTACGGAAAATATGGACAAAATCGAAATACCATCAAAATATCAATAAAAATCGGCAAACATCGGCTAGGCCAAAAAATCATGATTTCGAGATAAAATCAGGATGTTATGGAGATGTTCGCTGACCCTAACAAAGTTTTCCGTAAACCCCAAGGCTGTCAAAATGCCTAGAGAGCAAGATTTTGAACAAAATTACTATGAGAAGTTTCATCGAGCCAACAAACTTTGTGGACTTTCTTCAGTATTCATTCAGCCTCGAATGTTAGGAGAGATGGGTTTGATCCTCATACTCAGACCCATTAGCTCTTGGATCCTCTCCGCCGGGGCATTCCATACATTGTATTTTTATGTTCTTGCATTGTACCTTTTATATTCATGCATTGTATTTTTATAGGAGACCGTTTGGCTCTCCCACATTGTATAGACATCATTGTACTCAAGAGTCTCTTTAACCTACTTTGTGGTCATTAGTTGGACATAAATATAATTATCTTATCTTATAATTACAGTGAAACGTAACTTTTGTCAACTAGACTACAGCAGGGACATAAATCGATTTAAATACCAACATATGCCAAAACTATTGGGCATTGTGTTACCGGAACCCTTAGATTTCCTTGAGAAGCCACCCCGGGGATTTTGGATGTTTGTGGGAAGCAATAGGACATGTTTGGATATTTGTGTGCTTACCAACAGATTCGTGGAGAAACCACCTCGATTTTGGATGTTTGTGTGGGAAGCACTGTGCTTTCCATACAAACATCCAAAATCGAGGTAGCTTCTCCACGAATCTGTTAAAAGCATAGACCTCCTGCCTGCGCTTCAAGCTTTCCTCACTGGCCACAATTCCATCAGTGATTGATGTAAAGAGCTTTTCAGAGATTCCTTCAATGCCACTGTGGTCTCTTAACTTCTTAAGATTGTGGCCTTCGACTATGGAGGCTAGTTCATCTGCCGAAATACCAAAACCAAATGCTTTGACTTCCTCTGGTACTTGGTAATCAGTAGAAACCGACGGACCAGCTGTACATGCATAAACTTAAGTGTCAGAAATGAGCTAACAACCCCCAATGAAAAATTTGTCAAGTGGACATACTGAACATGGAATTACCATCAATAAACCGGTATGCAGCCTCAGGATCTGGAAAAGCTACTCTTAATTTCCTCTGTTACAAACAAAACAATCAAGAAGAACGTCAGGCATTGTTTTAACTGTTTAAACTCTCTTTGTTAAGATGACACGAGATTCACATCTGTGCCAGCTTTGCACATAAATCATATAATATAATTTGAGACAGAGGTCAGAAAAAATATCACATAGAATGATCTATTTCAAATTCACTATTTCCCTGTCACAATGCACCAAAACCATAATCAATGGTATTTACTACATTTCAGAATTATAATATAATGCAACATCTAACAGATGAAAGATGTAAGTATAATACGTAATTGTATAAATTATTTCTCTAATGATCAACAATTCCCTATTTTGTATCATGGAACCTGAACAAAACTGGCATTTTATGAAAGATAACCCAGTCTACAATATGTACGGGTACCATAAGGATCCCTTTAGATTATATCATTAAGATATTATTTTATTAATTTTCTTGTATATAATTGAGGCTTAGCTTCTTACATATATACTATATAGGTATTAGGTTGTTTGTCAAGTTGTGGTGTAGTGGCAATTTAAAGTGATTGTTGAAACAATTCAAGTTCAACTCCTGAGACACAGGGTTAGTCAGATATGGTTATTAATTATATATTGCTGATATAGCATTTGTGCAGATTATTGTATGACACTAGCAAGGTACCAACAAACCCTATTCTTATTGTATATGTATGCATGTGTGTGAGGGTAGATCAAGTTACATGCTGATCACACATGTCTGAAGACAACCCACAAAGACTACAGGGTCAAGATTGGTCAACATAACTGCAACATCCCCCTAAGATTGATTTGGAGACACCAATAAAGAAAAGTGGCATATGGAAAACCTTGAGACCACATGCCGTCACTAAGGTGTTAATAAATATTTGACTATGTAAAGGACACAAATAAAGAAATAAATATTTGACTATTTAAAAAACACAAATAAGAAATACATATTTGACTATGCAAAGGACACAAATAAAGAAAGTTGGCATAAAGGACAAACTTAAGACCACATAAACTCACTTGGATTTTTGTGTTTTCTAAATCTTTCACATTCCCAACAACTTAGCCAAAAGTTGTAATTTATTCTACTTAGATACAACTATTATAAATCATTACACATAAAGCAAAATTCATTATCTTTTGTACATGCTTTTTCCCTTCGACAACTTTGAATTCAAGAAATAAACAGAACTGTTATTTTTACCTCCGGTAGGAATTGTAGTAAAATACAACCTCTTTCTTTGTTATTTGCCACCTATTCTAGGCATTTTTGTTTGCATATGGCATATTCCTTCTCTGTTATTTTCCACATATTCTAGGCATTTTTGTTTGCATATGGTATGTTCTTTTCAATGGATAAAGGGGAAAAAATTTATACATAGTACATTTTTTAACATCCTTGTTTTTCAAAAATATTAACAACGGAGTCCGTCATGACGGTTGAAAATGTAGCGAGCAAGGTCTTGTGGCTTGTGCCTTAGCCAGTGAAGACCTCGAGTTGTCTTTAGGAGATAGACTTCAGTTGTAGTGAGTTGATTTACAGTTATGGGAACAATCATCACGAGTTCATGCGTAGAGTTGGAGCTTCAGTTAAGAGGAAGTCCTCGTCAGTTTGACTACAAGATTGGTTGGCAGATTGAATTCGTTTAGAACGAGTTAGATCTCTAGTGTTATTTGGAGAGAGCATGAGTTAACAACTCCAGTGATGATTGGAAGGAGAGCGAGTAACACTCTCAGTTAACAGAGCTCGAGTTTTATATTTGAACTAGTCTAATATAGCATGGATCGAATCTATAAAGAGGAGCACAAAGAATTATGAATTGTTTTGTGCACAAAGGTTTGTGTGACAAGACAAAGCTCACGAGTTTGTGAGAGGAGCCTTGATTGTGGAAAGCGCAGGAATTGTGTCCGAAGTAAAAGGAGATCACAAGTGCTCTAGGATTTAGGAGCTGAGATCAAGGGTTGGCAGGGCATGTCGAAGCTAGATCAGCAGGAGAACAAGTATGTTCTCAGAGGGACAGATTGCTTTGTAATTGATTCAATTGCTCAGTCAATACAATAGCCACATCAAGCAAGCAGGCTCTCTCTGTTGAGTTTCCTGAGAAAAGTGTGTTAATATTTGTGTGATGTGTTTTTATCTCTGTGTTTATTCCACTGCATATGTGTGTTAAGAAATTCTGTGTCTTGGTGATAAGAAATTAGTTTCAAATTGTTCATCATAGCAGTTGCAGAATTTCTTGGAAAATTAACAATGACATCTTTGGTTCTAGTCTCATTAAAATTTGAGTCAAGAACAGTCCAACTAAGTTACCAGCTGCTATTATGGCCGGTGGTTGAGCCACTGTCCATCTAAATATTCCATGGAAAAAAGAAGTATTACATCTTTGTTTGCCCTTCCAACATCTGAAAGTGATTGGTCAAAATGATCATTCATTGGTAGACTGACTACCACATGGCAAATTCAGGTTCAAAATGGCCAATCATCTTCATTATCCCAGGTCTTCCTACACCAGTTTGACAAGATAAGGTGCATCAATAACATTTGTGCTATGACACAAGCAAATAAGCTCCAGCTGAACCCTAAATTGGCATCCTGTGTATTCGAGTAATAAATGGCATTTTCCATGGAAAATAAAAATGTTTATATGAAAAATGCACAGAAAAAAAATCAATATTCCACCAACTTTCAAGGATGTAAGAGCATCAGGCTAGGTCTCAAGAACATGCATAGCGTCCCCCCAAATTTTGAGAATGTAACAGTGCACATCAAAGTCCCTAGTATAGGAGACCATACCCCAAGTATTAATTATTTTAAATCAAAGTGTGCGTGTGTGTGTCAAACAAAAATTGACAATCAAAACAACAGACATGATCCAATTGGCAATTTACATAAGTGATATTCAAAAAAAGAGAATCATTTTATTTATCATTGTAAAACCATCAATATCTTATATAAGTACATCCATCATTATTTAAAGAGCAAAGAACAAAGTCTGTCATATAAAAAATAATAACAAAAGAAATGAAACAAGGCTCAAGCTACCAGTGATGCTCAATCATCCTCTGCTTGGACCTTTCCATCTATGCGTTGTGGGAAACTATCAACATTATCTCTATGAATGTACAGACAGACAACAGTGTGAAGAGAGACTACTCCTAGTTAAAATCTGATTATTCTTTTAACTTTTCCAACCATTCAAAAAATTCCAAGGCTTCTCTAAATTTGTGCCAAAAGAATGCTTGCTAGATCTAGAATGCACTTTAAATATGCTAGAAAATCCCTGTTGTCCACATTTTTCTGCTTGCTTGTTGTCCACAAAATCCTAACTTTGACCTCTTTAATGTACTCATACCAGTGTGTTGTACGTGATGTACGTGATGTACCTGAGAAAAGACAAAAATTGGGGTTCAGAAGGGTTACATAGAGCAGAAAATCCAAGGTGATGGTGTTGGAACTTGGAAACCTCACTGTGCTTCAAAACAAAAGAAAAAATTACATTTTCTTTTGCAAGGTGTTTTTATGAAAAGATGCCTCATTAGAAGGCATTCTAGAGAAAAAATGAAACGAATTATGCTTATGTTATAAAATGACCAAAATTATGCTTATGTTATAAAATGACCAAAATAGGTTAGTGAGATTAGGTAGTATAACCTACCATGACAATGCCAAACCTAGGAAACAAGAAAAGGTTAAAAGAACAATAAGAACACCTGAGCTGGAGCCAGCAAGCTGACCTGTTATAGGAAGTTGAAAACTTTTAACTTGTATAAATATAATTAGGCACACATTTTTCACTAGCCACATGTAGCTTTTCATAAATTGTACTATATTGCTCTAAAATAACAATGATGTACTCTCCAACTTTGAATTCTTCTCTTACCATTAAATTGTTGTTATAATTGCAGTTGTGCTATGTCAATAGGGTCTAGTTCAGGTAGATAAAGAGCATCATCCTCCCCACTGAGGTTCAATTACTGCAAGTGACATGTTAAGCTCTTAACAAGTATATTGTTTGCCTTGTTTGCCTTGAATCCTGTATTGACAAAGCCCCAAGCCTTCGCAGAATCTGGTTTACCCTAAGTACCATCCCCAAAATATAGCATGGTAACATCTTCAAAATATACATTTCACCAACCCCAAAAAAGAATGGAACCATGCTATATCACGCTATATTAATTATTATCAGAGGCCAAAGTTCTCCTTTCGAGAGACATCATGTCAAAGGTTTTATATTATTACTCCAGTGTTTTGCAATTGTTAATATAATATAAGGTCCTGTTCCTATTTATTGATTTTATTTCTTTTAATTGCAGCCTGTGCATGCATCATAATAAGCCTTAGAGTGAATGTTTAATGCTATCCTCTTTCGGGATTTCATTCACATTTTCTTTATCACATGATTTCATCCACTTTTTTTCTTTTATTTGATGAGCAGGGTTGGACAGGGTCAACCACAACAGAAGCAAGACTTCTGCAGTTGCAAGTGAACATGGAGCATATTTCCACAAAGTAATAATTATGGTGAAAAGCTAAGAAGAAAACCATGCCATATAGTCACTACAAGGATGGTGACAAATTTTTACTAGCGCAACAACTTTTACTGTTGGAAACTAAGAAGACCACTTTGTAAGAAACTTGGACAATGAGAGCACGGTGGCAGATTACAAGAAGGATAAGGCCAATCAGGAGAAGCAGTAAAACCATCTGAGTTGGAATGAGAAAATGAATCAAAGTCAGACCTTGAAAATGGTACTGAGAAGGTTGCAACCATTTAAACATTGAAACGGGATTGTTACATTGGTATACTATATATATATATATATATGATGAAGAAGAGACTCTAAAACTTGAAGGCATTGCTCTGTAAAAACCAATAAATGATCTAAGCAACACAAGGCCATGCAGGAAGACTTATCATAAGCTAAAGAGATTCTATCACACAGTTTTGATATAAGTCAATATAAAATCCAGGTACCAGAAAAAGATGAAGGATATAAACTCCGAGTTTCTTCACAGCTTTGATATAAATTTCAGCAGTAGAACAGATAAAGATAGGCTTTAAGTGAAGGGAAACGGGATGCAGTTACATGTTAATTTTGACCAAGCATGAAGCCTCCTCAGTGTTTGTGGTTCAGGCCGACTGCTAAGGCAGCGTTGCTCCTGGACTTGTCCATATTCAAAGTCGAGTATTTAAAGGGTCCTGTCAATTGAAGGAAAGACTGCTGTAAATCCGGCCCATGTAACCCAACCTTCGCATGGTTTGAACTTCATGTGATAGACCCGGATCCATCCAGGGCACCAGACAGGAAGTATAAAAAAACCCCAGACCAAACGAGATCCGGCTCTCAAACCCCAGATTAAAGTGTTGTCGACAGAAAACATCAGGACTTGGCCCCACCTCAAGTTCTTGAAGATTTTATCCGGATAGCAACCTAACCAGATTCCAACCATATCCGGGTGCCGTAGTCTATCTGTTACACCTTCTGGAGGTTTTTTCAGTCTATTTTCTGGTCCAATTTGCCCAGAATCCAGTAAGGATTTGTTAGAATCATAGTTTGAGTTGTGAACTCTTCACAATCTATGTGTTTCAAGGTTTTTCATGGTGCTGCCCATATATGCAGTGAAAAACCCAGTTTAAACAATAGAAAATCTTTTTTCACCGGATTCCGGCCAAAAACTCCAAAAAATCTAATAGTTAGACAGCGCTTATCTTGTTGGTAGTTTTGAGCCTGTAAATCTAAATTAACAAGAATGAAAAATGCACAATCAAACAAGAAACTGAATTCATAAAAAGACACACAAGATATATGTGGTAAAACCTTGACAATGTGTCAAGGAAGCATCCACGAGACAAGGGATTGGAATACTTTTATTAATCAAGGTCAATCAATAACTTGACATTTTGCCTCTTAAGTTACAACATTTTAATCAATATGCTCCGTTAAAAACTACCAATCATTATACAATTGCTTGATCAGTAAAACAAGATTTACTGAGGTAAACAATTACATTTACATAATCTTTTAATTGTTGTCATTTTAACAATCTCCAAAGCCCTGATTATGAACTACACTGGGTAGTTCGAAACGCGTCGCCCTCCAAATGATATTGTGATTTTTTTGGAATAGATGGTTAATCAAATATGGATCACAGAAGTTTACAATTTGAAATCTCCACCTTGACAACAATTTTCTTAATCCCTTGCCCATGCCCATTCATCATCTTTTATGCAAGCCAAGAGAAGTCAAACACCACCGCAGCTTCTCTACCAAAACACGTTTTGTGAACATGTCTGCACAATTCTCCTGTGTGTGGCCCTTTTTGAGAGCAACTTTTCTGCCATCAATTACCTGTCTTACAAAATCGTATTTTACATCAATATATTTAGTCTTGTTGTGATAAGCTAGATTAGTAGCCAAATGAATAGCACTCTGACTGTCACAGAATACATTCACTTTCTCACACATCCTTCCAAGTTCACCCACTAGACCCTTCAACTAGATTGCCTCTTTACAGGCATGTGAAGCAACTATATGCTCTACCTCAGTAGTGGACAAAGCCACTGTTTCCCGAGCCTTCGACATCCAACTAATTGCTCCACTTGCAAGAGTGAAGACATATCCTGAAGTAGATCTCCTCTTGTCCAAGTCACCGGCATAATCTCAATCAACATATCTACAGATTGAATCATCACTACCACTAAAGATGATACAATGTTCACTTGTGCTTCTCAAATATTGAAGTACCCATTTCACTACTCGCCAATGTTCTTTTCTAGGATTTGCCATGAACCCACTGGCAACTCCAACTGCATGTGAAATGTCAGGCCTTGTAGACACCATCACATACATTAAGCTACAATTGCATCAACATACGGTACACAAGACAAATACTCATTTTATTTGTCAGTACTAGGGCATGAACCTAAATAAAGCTTAAAATGGGAAGCCAAGGGAACATTAACAAGTTGCACATTGTTCATCACAAACTTTACATGTATTTTCTCCACATACTTTTGTTGTGATAACCAGAGCTTTCCATTTTTCTTGTCTTTGTGTATCCTCCATGCCCAAGATCTGTTTTGCAGCTTCGAGATCCTTCATATCGAACGTCCTAGCAAGATGAGCCTTTCACCTATTGATCTCTTCCATGCTTTTGCTTGCAACAAGCATATCGTCAACATACAAAACCGAGATAACAAATATACCATTAAAACGTACACATAATGGTCATATTCACTTCTAGTGAAGTTGGTTCACCATGAAGGAATCAAACTTCTTGTACCATTTCCTAGGTGATTGTCTCAGGCCATAAAATGATTTCTTAAGCTTGCAAACTAATCTCTGCTGCGATCTTGTACAAAACCTTGTGGCTATTCCATATAGATCTCCTCATCCAAATCTCCATGAAGAAAAGTTGTTTTAACATGCAACTGCTCTGACTCAAGGTCAAATAATGCAATTAGTGCTAACACCATATGAATAGAAACAAGCTTTAAAATGGTAAAAAAATCTCATGAAGGTCGATACCTTATGTCCGAAAATACCCTTTTGCTACAAGCCTCAATTTATATCATTAAATATTTTCATCGGCGTCTTTCTTCAAGTTGAAGACCAATTTACATCCAACAACAGTTCGTCCTTTAGGAATTTCCACAAGATCCCAGGTTTTGTTCTTGGCCAAGGAATCCATTTCCTTTGTCCATAGCCTTCTTCCATTTTTCACTATCCACATCATTCATTGCTTCCTGATAACAAGAAGGTTCCCCATCTTCAATACTCAGGGCAACAAATGAAGCAGAATCTTCATATGGCTTTACACTTCTTGCCTCTTGAATTTGATTTGGAAGAGCCTCTTGATTTCCCTCCTTTCTCTGTAGACCATCATCTGGCTACCATAGCTTCTGGCATGGAAGTTTCAATGCTAGACTTCCTCCGCACGTCTTCAAATAACAAAGCTCCCACAACCAAATCAAAATCTAGAGAATCTATTGTGCTCAAACTAATATTAGTAACAAAATGGTCCCAAGACTTGGGCAAGAAGCATAACAACGTAATGGTTTTATCTTCTTCAAATTTGACCTCCATACTAGTCAACTAGCAAATAAAGGTATTAAATACATTTAGATGGTTTACAATCTTAGTGCCCTCCCTCATCCAGAGGTTGTACCACTGTATCTTCAAGTAAATCATGTACCACTGCATCTTCAAGTAAATCATGTTGGTTAGAGACTTGGTCATGTACAAAGTCTCAAGTTTACTTCACAAACTTGTTGAGCTCTCTTCAACAATGTTGAAGAGAACATCATCTATTAAGCACAATCTGATGGCACTGAGAGTTCGAGTATCCAAGTCCTCCGAGTCCAAATTGATCATGCCAACTGGTCTCTTTTTTACCTTAAATAACGCTTTGTGCAACCCTTGTTGCACCAACAAATCCTGTATCTTCAACTTCCAAATGCAAAAAAATTTTGTATTGAATTTCTCCACCTCAAACTTGGCATAGTCATTTTTGCCAGAAAAAAAAAATGAGTGGTTCTTTTCGTGGTTCCTTTCGAAGTTCTGATATGAATTATCCAACTACTATTAAAAAAAACTAAAAAAACCTTTAAAAAAACTCTTGGTTCCCCGTTTTTAAATTTTTGAGTTTTCCACTAGTTTTTAAACCCAAAAAAACTGCTTTAAAAAAATACACCCGTTTGCATTTGAACACCTGCCTTCCTTCGCTTTCTGGTGACTTGCAGGATTTCCAGCGTCTCTTTCTGCACAGCCCTCTGCGCAACCATTTTCGAACTCAGGAATGTGGGCTAGGAATTTCCTGAAACGCGGCTAGGGTTTCCAGCATCTCCTCCTGCGCGGCCTTCTTCACGCGGCTCCCTTCTGCAGCAATGGTTTGACTGCCTATTCGTGGAATCTCAGCCCGACTTCCCGTCCGCAATTTTTTTCTTGCAGTGGCTCATCCAACAATCCGACGGTTGCTCCTGTTTCAGCTTCCCTTAGCGGCTGCCCACTATTCCTTTGCGGGTGATTTCTTTTTCTGTGCAGAAGCGGACCGGCCTCCTTCGATTGAAATCAGGCCTCGACTCCGATGACTTTATCTTCACGCCAGCGGATAACGGTGGGAAACGAGCGCTCTTCCACTGTGCGGATTTTCCCTTGACCTCGCGACGGAACAGCTTACTGCTTAACTTTTCATTACGTTCCTTTTAGCCTTGTGCATTGTCGATCAAACAGCGATTATTTTCCAATCTTACAGGCACATCTTTGTTGAAATTTACTGTGTTTACATTTTATTTTTATTTTCGCATGTTCGGAAATCCTCATCAAACGTCTAGCACAACTGCTTTTTCATTAGCTGCTCTTTTCAACGATTGAATTCAAGTTTTAGTTTGAATGAAATGGTCGAGATGGATACATCTAATGAAAGCGTCCACTTGTTTCAAACCTGATCTGCAACCGTTTCTGCCATGACTGATTGAATCTAATGCCAGGTAATTTCTCGAGAAGTATGTTTGAGATTCTCAACTATTATATTGTGCAAAATTAGACGCAGACAAACATTATTAAACGACATCTACGCATGCATGGAAATTCCTTAAGACCTCATCTAAAATTCCATTATGCTCAAATGAGAGAAATTTGCTAATCGTTTTTTTTTCTGCTTGACAGAAATTTGCTAATCGTTTTTTCTTTCTGCTTGGGGTTGAATGAGAGATTTAGCAGAAATTTGCTAATCGTTTTTTCTTTCTGCTCGGGGTTGAATGAGAGATTTTTGTTCTGGGAGGTGCCAGAATTCATAATCACGAGAAAATTGCCACAAAGATCGGACATATTCGGACATATGCGAGGTCCGTGCCCTAAGTCTAAGTCTAAGTCTAATGGCTTTAAAAGCTTTATGGTAAAGTTGTTTTTAATGTGATTTTTTAGAGTTTTTGGTGGTGGAATGGTGAAAATTTGTGTTATTTAAACTAGTTTTTTAACCATATAAATTATGGATTCTGAACAAATTTAGAGCACTTTAACTATGCAGAGATTATCTATCAAACTTCAAACTTATAATTTCAATAAATTTTTGCCTGATTAAAACACTTCCAAAAAATATCACCTAAAAAAACATTAGTGAAAAGCTAGAACAAAATAATGCCAATAATACTGTATCATTGAATATTGATGCAGATTCCAGCACAGGTGTCAACATGGTTGCAAAGGAAAAAGCAGATAAAACATGGAAAACACTGACAGTAAGAAGGAAAACAGAGATGGAGTGGGGATCAGGGATGGAATTTGACGGGTATTTTTGCCCATAGCCATTTTCCCTGTATTTGCAGGCTGGGATATGTTGATGAACGTTTTCTCAGACGGGTTAGGGAAGATAGGGAAGATGGAAAACGTCATTTTGACGGTTAAAAAAAAATCTAAAACATTCTTATATGTCTATTTTCTATTTCTTAAAATTTTTATTTACCAAGTATCCATTTTTTATTTCTTAAAATATTAAAAATTTTATTTATCAGCTATCTATTTTCTATTTCTTAAATTTTTTTATTTCCGAGCTGTTTCTTAAATGATACTCTCCGTGCAACTGCAACTGTATTCATGCAAAATCTTAATTCACTAAAAGCTGCCAAATTCCAATTACAGAGAAACTGCCTTCCTTTAAAAATAAAAATAAAAATTCAATGGTGAGCCTGGGCCAGCCATCATATCAATGCATGAGGCAGGCAGCAGGAGTGAATCGGTGAGCCGCCATTGCTATAAGCTTGGAGGGTGAATCGGTGAGCCAAGGTGCAGGGGTGAATCGGTGAGCTGCCATTACTACGAGCTTGGGAGCAACTTTTGGCTCTCTTACAGTGAATATTCAAAAGGGCCTGCCACCTTGTAAGTTCAAGTTCCAACACACTAGAGCCATCAATGGGTCGTTTCATTCTATTCTAATTCCTGTGTAGTTTGGTTCGCCATTTGCCTTAATTTAATTTTCATGGTTTAAGTTATAAGGAGTGAACATAAATCAGAATGTAAATCTTTCGTGAAAGATTTATTTGATCAATGTTAGAATATCAAAAATTTCCAGCCAGTGATTCAATATCTATTTTAGTCAATTGCAACCCAACATGTAGATTAC
This sequence comes from Pinus albicaulis, assembly GCA_034641835.2. Classification (NCBI taxonomy): domain Eukaryota; kingdom Viridiplantae; phylum Streptophyta; class Pinopsida; order Pinales; family Pinaceae; genus Pinus; species Pinus albicaulis. The sequence goes on along the minus strand of CM076579.1, from coordinate 1,647,096,872 downwards.
ATAATCTCTAATCTCACCAAATTGGATAACGGATTTCTCAATGAACGCCTCAAGTTGATAAAATTACTGACTTCGTTTTTAATGTGGTAAAAAGGGGCTCAACTTACTAACTGAGCAGGTTTTTAAGTAAGCAGGTTGTTTCTTTTCGCAGTTTCTCATAAGGCCCTTGTTCTAAGAAACTTGTTAAGTTCTTTCTTGTCATTGTTTTCTATAGATTCTATGTAAATTATTTTCATCAATTTTGATCCAAATTTCAATTTTATAAGATCATAGTAACAAGCTATAGCCATTTTAATCCTGATTTCTTTTTGTAAAATCGCCTAACGTTTCCCATTTCTAATCTAAAACCTAAAATTGGCCATTCATTTCAATTAATTCAATATTATCTCTCATCTCAGATTTCCTTGATTCCTAGAAACGATTTGGATATTTGCTGGAGTTTGTTTATGCTGAAGTTTTCCATGAGGGAATCCAAAATATGGGAAGCTCGTCTTTATAATTCAATTACGAAAATCACAACAATGTCATTTAATTAAATATACCTAACTTATGAGATTCAACTTTAATACAAAATTACAACAATTCCAATCATCAAAAATAACCTTATTTATCAACAACATATTAAAACAAATATTTTAAAGATGCAGCTATTATCTTCGGCATATTAAAACAAATATTTTATTAGCATTAGATTGCAAGTTGACTACACAAATATTTTATTAGCATTAAATTAAGTTGACTACACGGCAACTCTATTGACTGGTTAGCTATCACCAAATTATACAATAGTAGTAATATTCGGAGATTCATTATTCAAACATGTTACAAGAAGCTAGTGGTACTGTTCCTTTCGATTTTTTTTAATTCAATATTGTATTTAAAAGTAAAATATTAAAAATAATGATTTTTTTTGAAGGCAAGTATAATAATCTAAAACATAAAAAAAAAAAATCTATGACGAGTAAAAAGAAATCCAAATTCCAACCCTGATGAAGATAAAAAACATGAAACAGAAACAAAGGCCGGCAGAGAGCCCGGATGCGGTCCTCCCGGAAAATCTAAAAAAAACTGGTAGCCGGAAAAGCCAAAATGCAGGATGAGTAGACCATGCTTCTTAAAAAAAAAAAAACACAGGTCTTGGTGTGGGCCTTCACAAATTACCCTTTTATATAATAGCCCTGGTGCGAACTGGGAGCTGTGGTATTGGTATTATAATCTAAATTATAAAAAAAAAAAAAACAGGAAATTGAATTCATAAACAGACACACATGATATACGTGGTAAACCATTACAATATATCAAGAAAACTTCCACAGCCAAGGGATTGAAATACTTTTGTTAATCCAGATGAATCAATGACTATTCTGTCTGTATACAACATTTTAATCAATAATCAATAGCACAGTTACAAACTCCCATCTTATACAACCACCTAATTTGTAAAACGAGATTTACCAAGGTAAACAATTACATTTATAAAATCTTTTAATGGTTCTTTTGCACTATAAATCCTAACCCCAACGAAAAATGCACAGATAGAAATAAGCCGGATCCGCGGACCGCAGCAGGTCCAACGGGCTTTAAATTATGCAGATTTAACAGCATAAGAATTGTTCATACATATTTTTCTCATTGGACCTTGGTTGTGTGAAGTACTTTTTCTCTTTAGGCATAATATCCGGCATATTGGAGGATTCATACAGAGTTGAGCATAAGCATAGTATCAATATTACAAATGTATTTATGGAATTGGTTTTTCTATGAATTTGAGCCAACTAAGCTCAGGGGTTTGGCAGGTTCTTGCTGTCTGCTGACAAGTTTGCATAACTTGATGTTTCTTAAGCGCACACATTGTCACTACGGGTTTAGGAGTTCTTCTCAGTCTGCTAACAAACTAACTTTTAACCGCTCAGAAGTGGTTCTAGTGGCATTTTCCAAACCATTTTCTCAGAAAGGATTATTGGGGAAGAAGAGCTGGGTTAATTGATTGGGAGGAATGATTTGTATCATCGTCACCTAAGTTCAATACTTCTCTGTTATGCTTACTGGATCCACATAAGATCCTGACTGCTAAAAACTTATCAATGAAAGAAAAATAACCAGCAAAAAGAATAAAACGAAGGGGCACCTGATAGCTCTTTTTCATGTTCTCTGCTTCTGATTTCTTTTCTGAATTTGCTGTAAAACGAAACCTGCGCTTCGCGTGTTTCACGGCCGAACACAAGTTCCTCCATCTTTCGAGAGCCTATTCGAATGAATGCTTGGGGTTCACCCCTCTAAAGTAATTCATGTTTTTTCTCCAACCACAGCCGGATCCTTCAGCTTAAGTGGTCTCCGACAGTTATACCCGCGACTCTTCAGAACCCAGAAAGAATCATCAATCTGTGATGAGAACACGACATTGAAGGCTTCTTACTCGTACTCAAGTAGAAAGTTCCTAGCCAGTTACATGTTTCTGGACAGTGGAGTGGAGTGGAGTTACATGTCTTGTGCTGAATCTGAAAAATATTTCATTTTGGAATGTGATGTGCTCAATTAAATAGAGAAATTTATAGAAATATGTTAGTTTAAATTTATTTTGGCATTGTCTTTAAAGGAGGATCATTGGAAAGTTGGAGCAGCTCATCATCATCAATTTGAACAAGGAAAAGGCTGAATTGCAAAAGGCTTAAAACAGAGAATAGTTCCATAGACTATTTGTAGTCTCCTTAAAAGTTAAAATATCATTTCATTTCCTTTCATTTCATGTCAATGATCAGTTGAATAAGGAAAGGACTGAATTGCAAAAGGCTAAAAGCAGGGAATAGTTCCATAAACTATTTTTAATCTCCTTTGAGGTTAAAATATCAGTTCATTTCCTTTCATTTCATGTTAATGATCATCTGAATAAGGAAAGGACTGAATTGCAAAAGGCTAAAAACATAAAATAGTTCCATAGATTATTTTTAGTCTCCATAGAGAGGACTGAATTGCAAAAGGCTAAAAACAAGGAATAGTTCCATAAACTATTTTTAGTCTCTTTGAAGGTTAAAATATCATTTCATTTCCTTTCAGGCCATGTCAATGATCAGTTGAATAAGGAAAGGACTGAATTGCAAAAGGCTAAAAACAAAGAATAGTTCTAGACTATTTTTAATCTTTGTGGAAGTTAAAATATTATTTCATTTTCTTTCATTTCATGTTAATGATCAGCACCAAAGTACTGAATTGCAAAAGGCCAAAAACATAGACTATAGACTATTTTTAGTTGCAAAAGGCCAAAAATATAGACTATAGACTATTTTTAGTCTCATGAAAGTTAAAATATCATTTCATGTTAATGATCAACAAGAAAACAGTAAATTACGAAAGTAAAAAACATAAACTATTTTTAGTCTCATAAAAATTAAAATAACATTTCATTTCTTCTTATTTCATATCAATGATCAACAAGAAAACACTAACTTGTAAAAAGCCTAAAACAGAAAACTAATACACTAATATTTTTAATCTAATAAAATATTTTTAATCTCATAAACCTTAAAATAATATTTCATTTCATATGAATGATTAACAAAAACACTACCTTTTCCTTGCAAAAGCATGACACTGGGAAAAACACGGATGTTGTTTACTGGTGACCTCGCTGGCATCATTTGATTGGAAGCCCCGGAATATAGAATGAAAACCTTTTGATTGAGTGTATCCCATCAAATTTAATATTTCGAATTGCAAAGGTACAACAACAAATTGTTTGACATTGTTGGGCCTCTTATCATGTTACTTAGAGATCAAAGGTCTTAGTCAACTTTTTTACTGGAGAAGAAATTTGATTTTACAAAGTTATAATAAATTTGTAGGTAAATTGGGTTGAATATTGTAATTTTAAATAAAAATATGAATTAGCAATTGTTTTAAAAGGTGTAAAGAAAGGTTGATAAGATTGTTAAATTAGAAAAGTTTATTGAAAAATTAGACACCATTAACACACATAAAAACACATAGATTTATACCCAAACACAGTTATGGCAGAAAAGGCTTCAGCCTCCAGTTTCCTTACTTATTCTCTCATTATTAAAAGAATGTAATATTACAATTAAATAGATGAGGAGACTGTGTCTCAAGATAGTGCGTTCTATCTTGGACACTTTGGTTGAGACAATTTCTCAACCATTCACACACCAATCTAGGAGCTACCTAAACTAACCCCTAACTTAGAGGAACAACCCAATCTAGAGAGTTAGGCATAAATTCGTAACTTTTAATATTTAATTTGGATTTATAATTGTTTTATGAGAGACGCTAACATTCCCCTCCTTCAATAATAAATCCAAAATAAGAATGATAAACCATCTTCCAAGTTCTCATGTTGATCCTAAAAAACAATGCCTAAAAAAATGCCAAAGCTGGATGCTGAAAAAACTACAATCTGAAGAGACCATGAGTCAACTACATGTCTGATTCATCTCTGAATTCCGCTTAACAACTTCATCACGTGCCAAGTTGCAAAAGGATCCATCTTTCCTTTGCGTGAAATCAACATTCTTTGTCCACAAACAAAATTTGTTGAACGCCCACTAGCTGATGATGTTAAAAACAACTCATTGTTGCTTTTGTTGTGTTGAAAATTGCTCACTGGTGCTTTGCTGTCAACTGCCCACTGGCAAATTTGTTGATGCACACTGGCTGATTTTGCTGGTTTTGTCGAGATTTTCAGTTTGATAACCATTGTCAATTTCATTGACATTTTCTCCCCTTTGTCAGCTGAAAGGAGAGACAATCCTCTGGAAATTATTTCTGAACTCCCCCCTTCAGGTGTAGGAGTGGTGCACTGGTGTACTCCCCCGTTCAACTGCATGAGAGTACCATCTTCTTTTCACTGTCGGCTGCACTAGGTGTGATTGTGTGCAATTGTAGAACTGATACAATCTTTTGACTGTGGACGACCATTCCCAAGGATCAATCCATTCATATCTTCAATTTGGTTGATTGTTGTTGGTTGCAGCATTTCTCTGATGAATGATTTTGCTTGCCACAATGGCGACAAGGATGAAGATCAAAACACTGATCTTCCATATGACTATTTCTTTGACAATGAGGACATTTCAGTTTTACTGCAACTTCGGGTTGCGTGCATTTCTATTTGTCTGCAACTTTCTCATAACGTGCTAAGGTGATTTGTTCAAGAAATCCTGCACTAACGAACTTAATGGGCTTTGAATAATCAGGGATATGCAAGTTGGCATCATGTTTGACATACCCTAAGCCTCGTTGATTTCTATTATTTTGGAGTTCTTTCCATGGCTTGATGATTGGTTTGGAAGAAAGTTGAACTTGAACAACTTCGACACTTGAAGCTGTTTGGATGAATGACTTAGAATCGTCTTTAGCTATATGGTTCAAAGACTTGGAAGCATCACTCTTATCTTGCAATTCATTTCTTTGTAGTTGTGACTCCAGTTGAAGAAAATCAATGATTTCATTTGTTTGTTGTAGGGTTCCAAAAGGCTGTGCCACTCTTTTTATAATTCAAAATACTAACCTGGGAGGATTTCTCTTCTCTAATAACTTCTCGGATTTTCAAAATAGTTCTCTTATCGGTGTCGGGTCCTTGAAGAAACCTAACATTTCCACGAATCAATTCTTTTGTGGAATAACCCGACATCTTCAAGAAACCTTCTCTTGTATACACTATTGGAATTTGGGTGGTCTAAAAAGCATGGATCCATTATGACCAAATTGAAGTGAATTTGTCCAAGGGCTTCTCTGATGCCATTCGTATAACATGTGTTTAGGGACTCCTCTATCAATGGTCTGCTATTCAATTGAGTACACATATTGCTCCTTTTAACAAGTCACTCTAATCCCATATCTCTACTATTGAATTGGACACCCAATACACAAGGATGGTATCTATCAATGGTCTACTATTCAACTGAGTACACATATTGCTCCTTTTAACAAGTCACTCTAATCCCATATCTCTACTATCGAATTGGACACCCAATACACAAGGATGGTATTGAACCACAGGATACCAACGAAGCCTGTCTCTGTAGCCAAATTCAACAACTTCAACAACCTTACAAGGGAAATGCAAATCCAAATTTAAGACCAATAGACTGCAGATGCACCTCCCTCTCAAAACCCTTCAAAAGCTTCAAAATAAATAAATCAATTAGTTCCAATGTTTTTGGGTAGACTATTCTTCTGCATGTTGAAAATGAATCAAGTTTAAAATGGGATTTTGGATATCAATGTCTTATGAATCGGTCATCACATGGCTCTGCATATATTTAATCCATTTCCCTCTGAAAACCACTCATGGGTATTCCATTTTCAACATTTTTCCCTAATTAATCAACAATTTTCCCTAATTAAAGACCACAAAATCTGCCCATGAAAAAAAAAACAACTCCCATAATGATTTTTAGCTTTCAATCCTTTAACTAAAATCAACCAGGCTTCAAATCTGTGTCCAAAAATCGAACCGCCGCCCTTTGGGGACTCTGCGGTCTTCAAATGGGTAGCCATAATTGAATATTTTACTATTAAAAACCCTCAAGAGTTCAGTCTCTTACCCAATGAAAACCACTGAAACCCTGGGCCTCATATTAAGGGTAATTTCATATTCATCTCTTGAACACCATCCTAATATCTTGTAGAGTGTAACAATAGATTTCCAGTTTTAACTACAAAAATCCAAAAGCCACACATACAAGAAAGAAAAAAAGAAAATATTTTTAACATCCATGAGGCTAAAATAACCTATGGGACAGAAACACAAGTAAAATTTAGTCATATTATCCAAACCTTGTACTTATGGTGGCTTGTAAATTTGATAGAGTATATAAGTAAAATTCTATTTTTTTAAAGTCAAATTAATGTCTACATTTTAATTGAAAATTAGTAAAGTTGATATGGAGACTGTTGCCCATATTAACACCTTTTAACAAGATATAGCAATATTGTTAATCCATTTCAACCAAGAAATCAATAATTTTTGTTTTTCTCTGATAAAAGATACTACAGTTCTAGAAAAAAAAATGTGCAAGCCTTTGAAAGTTGATACTAAGCCCAAAAATACGATATTCCAAAAGTTCTGCAACTGGTTGTTATTATAAACATCCAATTTCATTTTTAAAAGTGATATACCTGATCTTTTACGATAGAAAAATAATTTGAATAATTGGTGCACATAGATGAGAATATTGTTCCAGCCATGCCACTGAGAGTCATAACAGACTTACCCACTCGCATTAACCGCAAAATCATGAGAAGACAATGTACTCGAATCTAGAGTTTAAAATATTATATTTTCATACTGACAAGGGGATATATATTGCAATTGAAGTATAACCTATGAGAGACATTTGCATATTGAGGCGCTTCAAGTGGAGGAAAATAACATGCAGATGGATTTGTGGATTTACTTTACAATTATATCCAAGCTATAGCATGAAGGGCAATGAGGAGAAACATTGGTCTTTATATATTTAATTATTTTATAAAGTCTGAGATAGATGGTGATCAGGGCGGGTTGTTAAGGCACTCCTAAATGCTAAGTTACAAACTCCTTAGTCAGGACTGAATTTATGAGACAGTGAAATTAACATTCTTTACTTTTTCTTCTAACTCAACAAATTTTACTATTTTGATCATAGGAAAGTTCAAATAAATCACTTCTTCATAAAGTCACTCCACAACTCCTTTAACATCTTTTCTGATGACTTTAGTTTCATCTACCAATCGATGGATGAGGCTAATTTTACTTTAGCTCAACTTTAAACTTGATAAGCTAGATTAAAATCACTACAGAAAGGGACCATGTTACAAAAATGCAGGTCTAAAGAATAACTCCAACGTTAGAAAGTACAAGATAATGTGTATTTTAGTGTTTTGGAGCTTGATTGTGAATATTTTCAGATGATAAGCATTTCAAAATTGGATAAATAAAGCTTAGAGAGAAAATGAAATTACATCAATCAAAACTTCATTGCAAAATGCTTAATGTCCACGAAATTTCACTTCTTCACATTAGTTAGGTAACTAAAGAAAACACTTGTTCTTAAGTTGTTTTTCCACGGCTATATGTCATTTGAAGGCAACAATGAAATCTTTTTCTCAACTATCTATAACAAAGTAAAACATAAAACATCTTCACATTACCCAATTGTGCAAAATCGTCTTCAGCCTCATGTTCCTCATAAGGGGCACTGGAAGATGGTGTTTGAGAGCTAGAAATCATAAGTTGTTGTGGTAAAGGAGAACCTGAGGTTGTGGCCTCATGTTTTGCAAACATGCTTTGTAATTCATCCTTTAATAAAATACCTTGCCGAAGAAGCTCGTCATCAGTATGGTCATAATAAATAATATATTGTCAATAAATCCAATTGTAATTTCCCAGAAACAAACTTAAAGAACTCAAAAAACTTCATATAGTGTCTCAAGACCCATATGTTTTTAAGCCTACATCTTAATAGCATTTTCATGTAAAACAATCATTTTAATAACTAAAGGAAAAATATATAATACTCATTTCATGGACTTGAATGTAAAGAAAAGAAAACAAAAAAAATAAGGCATTCAGAATAAGATTAACTTTTCCAAGAAGTTCATATTGATATCAAACAAAGATTTCAATAGGCATGCCATCAAAAATAGTACTCATGACGTGAACATGGACCATTTCATTCCAAATTATAACTCTATATGGAGTTTGCATTAATAATCGAAGCAAATAATATTATTAAAAAGTAATAACTAACTGTAGAATATGCTCATATAGTCTAAAAATGTTCAATTCAATGTTGATTTTACACAAAGATTAAAAGTAAATAAACTCAAATCTTAACTGATAATTCACTCTGTGATATAAATTTTGAATCGAACGAGGTCCATATTTTTAAAGCCTGGCATGTGAGGGAATTCAAATCCATTTTAAGGGATAAAAAACCCCAAAAATTTGGAAGAAAACCAATGGAATGAAATAATTTTTTTTTTTTTTTTTAAATTCGCAAGCGCATTCACCTTTCAATGATTGAATGGTGAAATTTAAATTCATATTAAGGATTATAAATCTCAAAATTAATAAACATATTGGAGGAAAACAATTGCTATGCAATCTAGATTCTCTAGTGTTAAATTCATAAGTACATTCACCATTCAGGGATTCATGGGTGAAATTAAAATCCATATTAAGGATTAAAAATCCCAAAATGAATTAACATATTGGAAGAAAACAAATGGCATGCAAGAAATGTTGTTAAATTCAGAAGCATATTCACCCTTCAACATGAGAAAGTACAATAAAATAGCAAAATAAGAGAGGAACAAAAGCATGTCTTTAAAAAAAATCTTCATTTGGATCCTTTGCATTAGATGCATTGAAGAGAAATATACAACGCACATGTACAGAGATGAATCATTCCAATCTATGAACATTGAATACAATATATGCATATTTATATATTTGTTTAAGTAGTCATTGACCTTTAGCCGCAATGCTAATAATAAATTAGCATTATGTTTTACAAGCAGGAAAGTTGCATCTTCTTTTGGAGGAAGCACGAGGGGGTTTGTGGTTGAGATAGAAAATATCATTTGTCATCAGAAGAGCATATTCAAAGATCTCATTTGGAGTACTAGTAAGATTCAATTCTGGTAGTCGTCCGAGCTCTGAACGTAGGAGCAGTTGTAGGGTTTGAACCGTCCCATTGAAGCCGACACTTGAAATCAACCTTCCTGTAAACATAGTACATCTTGGCCATGGATTTCAGCTTGAACATACTCCATCCAACACTTTTCGTGACTTTGGGAACTTGTCCATGTTATATATCAATTCCTGGTTCAACCTCGCCCCCAAAGACCCAGATCCCCTCCCTCTCTCCTATAATTTGAGCATCTTTCTTGTCCAGACTCTCCCATACAAATAAGATGACAGAACCCACAAACATGTCAATTGAAAATTAAGCCCCAATTTTATTGAAAAGTAAGTTATATATCAATTCCCAGTTCAACCTCACCCCCATTGACCCAAACCCCCTATCTCTCTCCTAGAATTTGAGCATCTTTCTTGTCCAGTCTCTCCCATACAAATAAGATTAAACAGAACCCACAAACATGCCAATTGAAAAGTAAGCCCCAATGTAGAATGGAATTGCAGTAGCCATTGGGATGGGAATGAACCTTGAGATTTTGTGAGGATTCAAATCGCTCAATAAGTTGATTAGTATTGCAGACGTAAAGAAGGCATAGCAAATCTACAAGCAGTGTTTTGGAAATGATGAAAATCGCTCCACGCCCAAAATTTCCATTTCTCGGAAGATCGCAACATATGGTGCCTTGTATGCTCCGTCAGGGGAAAATTTGTCAAAAGATATCCAAAACATCTAGAAAGAAAGTGGTGCCAAAATACATCCTATCACAGTACCTGTTAACTAGCTTATAAACATAGATCTTAGAGATGATAGGGTGAGATAACCAATCTTGAAGTCATGCATCAAGTCAGAGGCGATACAAAAAATTGACATCACTCCACAGGCTACTAGGCCTGCAATTACACCACCATTATTGCTTACAGATGATGCAAAAATGAAGACTCCTTGCTTTCCATAGGTGCTAGCCAAGCTCCAATCAGTCAAACCTACTCCATATGAGTTGCAAAATGCAAAAGTTGGGGCCACAACATAGGAAATCACTAGCACCAAGTACCATTTCAAGGGAGGGAAAATGGCATGTTTTACCCCAATAGAAATTGATGCAAAACCAACATAACCAGAAGCTGCTACCCAAAATGGTATTCTGTCTTTCATTAATATCTCCTCTTGCCTTTGTTCCTCCACTGGATTTTCATTGTCATTAACTGTCATAACAAATGTAGAAGCTTATACCTGTAACAATACAAATGACTGAGAAACTAAGGCACGTTGGGATGGGCGACATATGCCATCTATCATCATCAATGATAGATACTACGAGGACGTGAATTCAACTGTCCACATGAAGTGGATTTCGTACGTTCAACCACCCACACGAAGAGGATTTTCTACAACAACAGGGCATTGTGGTGGACAGGTATCATGCATAATAAATGTGGTTTTTGGTGCACACATGTCATTTGTAGAAGAAAAAGGTTGACAAATTTATGAGATGAAGTGATTCAAAAGAAAGGCCTATCAACCTAATTATGGTAAAATAATATAATAATTAAATATATAATTTTAAATAATATTTAAAATTAATGTATTGAGAGGTTTTAACAATGCATTATATTAGATATTATTTTTTAGGATTCATCTGTGTTAAGTAAGCCATTCATCTATGACCATTTCCATGATAAATAGTCGTAACTAGTGACTAATTTCTCATGATTTTTGAATAGTCCACTTAGCACTCATTACATTTAGTGATGCTCACTGTGGATCATGGAAATGGTCATAGATGAATGGCTTACGCAGTTGAATCCCAAAAAATGATATCTAATATTTAAAATATTTTTTTAAATGTTAAAATTTATATCGTCATTTTTAGTTACTATGGATAGTTGTAAGAATTTTATAGTTTGGACTTGTAGAGTGTAAATTTAGAGAAATATTTATATTCTTTATTGTTTGCCATGTTGAAAATGCAGCAAGATGATGGAGCTTAGTGAAATGAAGTCACCTTCACTAAGTGGGCCCACAGGCAAATTCTGGCGCAAAATCTATTTTTAGACTATGTCTATTTTTAGACATATGGAGCATGGTCTGGGGATTCCAGTATGAGATTCTTGGAGCATTGGTCATGTTGGTAAAATTAGGCTTTTGGACCTATAGGGTTAGTCTATTTAATTGCCTCTCCTTATAATAGGAGATAAATATTATTTACCCCTAATAATATTTGGACTCTAAACAACAGTTTACTCTCTTGGAGCACTTCAGTTCGAGCCTTGGAAGTGGCTCATGCATGTGACAGAGGAATTACGCTATTCCCAAGGGTTTGATGGCATCATGCATGGTTGACTTCAGTTAGGACTTCAGTGGCAGAAGTTTGGTGGAGTTAATGAGGCAGCTAGTGGAGTTGTGTTCTGTTTATTTTAGTTGAACTAGTTGAGATTAGTTTAACTAGCTAATCAATTAGTTATGAGTGGAGTGAATTAAATATTATTTAATTCATTAATTAGTAACTCATTATTCAACTCAAGAACACATCAGTTCACTACAGTGCATGATCAGTTCAGTGGAGACCAGTGAAAGGGGTAGATGAAAGGGTGGAGTTAGCTATCAGTTGTGACTATACTGTTGCTATTTGCAACACACAGATAGGTGGAGTAAGCCCATGAGGATTGCGCAGTTCAGGCTGGTGGTTTATCTATATAAAGAGGCCATCCCATAGCATTGAAACAAGAAATAGAGGCAAGGCAATTGGCGGTGAGTTTTGAACCAGTAACCTGTTCAAAACTGAGCTAGATTGTGTGTAACTTCATGAGAAAGTACTGAGTACTTGTGAGGAGTATTGTACTGAGGTTGTTACATGATTTCTCCATTATAATATACACAATAGCTGCGGGGTTTTCAGCTATAAGCTTTCCCCATACATACTGTGTTAATGTGTATGATGATTTGATGTGCTATCGCTTGATTTATTTCCGCATGTTTGATGATCTGAGTGGAAGAGATTATGTGTTGCATATAAATTCGAATTGTATGTGATCAGGATAGTCTCGATGGATAATTAATTATTATTCAGCAAATTTCTACATGGTATCAGAGCTATTGAATCAGATATTGATCATCACAGTGATTACAAACTTATTTCGGTAGACAGAGTCTGCATGCGGGCCAGGTAGCCTCCGGATTCATCTTTCTTCGGAAAGTGAAAGGTCTGGTAAATGCCCCTTGCAGTCGATCTCTGTGCTAGAAATAATTTGTTCTCACAGATCTAGAGCGGTTGAGCTTTGAGGTGGAATTCGAATTTTGCAGCAGTTTTGTTTTCTTGGTGCTGGTGTTGAAAATGTCTTTCAACGGTTTGCGACTCGAATATGCTCTTGAAGGCAGTTCGAATTATGTTGCATGGAAGGATCGCATGGAGGCAGTATTAGAAGATAATGGTCTGAAGGAGTTCGTAGATACGGATATCCAAAAGCCCACTGATCCTGCTGAAGTCGAAGCATGGCAAAAGAAGATGGCGAAGTGTCGAAGGATCCTGTTGGAGGGCGTCAAGGATCATATTGTATCCAGCCTGCATGGAAAGGCTACTCCATATTTAATGTGGAAAGCTTTGACGGATCTATTCCAAAGTAAGAGCGACCAAAGGAAGCTGGCGCTCAAAGATAAGCTCAGGAACATCAAGATGGAGAAAGGCGACAGTATCGCCAAATACCTCACGAAGTTCACTCAGTGCAGAGATGAGCTGGGAAGTGTGGGGGTGACTGTCGAAGATGAGGACATGGTCGACCTGGCTCTCCTTGGTCTTCCGAAGGCTTGGCACTCATATAAAGATAGTGTCAATGGTCGGGAGAAGCTGCCGGGATGGGAGCGCCTTTGGGCGGATCTCATGCAGGAGGAGATAAGGAGGACTACTTGAGATGGATCTTCATCAAAGGGAGCTGATGAAGAAAACTGCGCTTTGCTGGCCAAAGCAAAGAAGGGGAAGGGTAAGAAACCCTCTCATTCCTGTGCAAAGGGCAAGAAGCAGAATATGGCGAAAGTGAAGTGTTTTCACTGCCATGATCACAGACATTATGCTACAAATTGTCCAAAGAAGAAGAAGAACAAGCAAGCGGGAAGATCTGCAGATGGAGAAGCTTTGGCTTCACAGTTCAAGCTTGACTTTTCACTGATCGCATGCTTGGTTTCAAGTGTGATGGGATCGGTATGGTTCTTAGACAGCGGTGCGTCATTTCATATGACGGGAGATCGAGATTTGTTCTCAGATCTGGAGGACAAAGATTTGGGTGTGCACATCGAGATGGGCGATGATGGTAGATACAGTGCGACTGGTATCAGTACCATATCCTTTCAGAGGGAGTCTGGTAAACCCTTTGTATTGAGGGATGTCATGCATGTACCTGGATTGAAGAAGAACTTGATCTCTGTGGCGATGTTGGAGGATAAAGGGTATGATGTGGTCTTCAGCGAAGGAAAAGCCTTCCTGCGTAGTAAGACTACTGGAGAGACCCGGAAGATAGGGGTTCGAACCAAGAACCTTTATCAGTTGCAGGTAGATGGCTGCGCAGCTATGGCATGCAAAGTGGGAGAAGTGGTGAGTCGGGATGATGAGGGCGAACTGTGGCACAGGAGATTGGGCCACCTTCACCATGGAGCTTTGAAGATTCTGCAGCAGATTTCTACTGGGCTTCCTAAGGGCACTCTTGCGCAGTCAGATCAGTGCAAGGGGTGTACTTTAGGAAAGTATGTGAAAGCCACCTTTCACGAGAAGGATAGTCGCGCCACGACGATCCTCGAGAGAGTTCACACAGACGTGTGTGGTCCTTTCTCAGTTGCTTCGACAGCAAAGCACAGGTATTATGTGATCTTTGTTGATGATTTCTCTCGAAAGTGCTGGATCTTCTTCATGCAGAAGAAGAGCGATACATTCGCGAAGTTCTGTGAGTTTAAAGCACTGGTCGAGAAGGAGTCAGGGAAGAAGGTGATTGCTCTAAGGAGTGATAACGGTGGTGAATTCATCTCGGCTGAATTCAAGGAGTTCTGCAGCGCAGAAGGGATTCGGAGAGAGCTCATCACACCCCATAACCCACAGCAGAAAGGGGTGGCTGAGCGGAAGAACAGAACGATCGTGGGTGCTGCACGGGCGATGTTGCATGATCAGGGCCTACCCCTTCACTTGTGGGCTGAGGCATGCAATACAACAGTGTATGTGCAGAACCGTTTTCCTCACAAGGTTCTTGGCATGAGTACACCGAAGGAGGCTTATTCTGGCAAGAGGCCTGATATTTCCCATTTGCGGATCTTTGGTTCTCCTGTCTACATGCATGTGACGAAGGATGCGAGAAGGAAGCTGGATCCAACTGCCGAGGTTGGAATATTTGTGGGGTACACTGATACACCTCACAACTACCGGGTATATTTGTCAGACAGTCGAAAGACTGTTGTGCGACGGGATATAAAATTTCAGGAGGAGAAAGCCATGTAGTGTTCGCTTGAGAGGGAGCTACACTTGCATGCAGATGAGGAGCTGTTAGTTCCCAAGGAGGAGCTTCCGGATGTGGATCAGCCACAAGAGGAGGTTCAGGAGGTGGAAGAAACCACCCAGGCAGCGCCAACCATCAGAGGGCGCATGCGCACTACAGAAGCTGAGCGACTGGCTCCGGATGCAGAGAAGGTTGTAGGACCACCTACAGCACAGCGCAGACAGAGACAGTCACCGGATCGGTACACTGGATACATGGCTCTTATGAGTCAATGTGTTGTGACAGAGCCATCCTTTTTTGAGGAAGCTGTGGAGGAACCCGCATGGGTTGATGCCATGATCGAAGAATATGATTCGATCATCAGGAACAGTGCATGGGAGATTGTCCCAAGACCGGTGGGGAAATCAGTGGTGGGTTCGTGATGGATCTACAAAGTGAAGCAGGCGGCTGACGGGAGTGTGGAGAAGTACAAGGTGAGATTTGTCGCCCGTGGCTTTTCACAGATCGAGGGGATCGATTATGAGGAGACCTTTGCACCTGTCGCAAGGTACTCTTCCATACGGACGGTCCTTTCTCTCTCAGCGCAGATGGGATGGCACATTCATCAGATGGATGTGAAGACTGCGTTCCTCAACGGAGTCATCGAGGAGGAGGTGTACATAGAGCAGCCTGAAGGTTTCGATATCTTCAACAGTGAGTTGCATGTGTGCCGACTCAAGAGAGCACTGTACGGGCTGAAGCAAGCACCTCGTGCTTTGTACACTCGGATAGATAGCTACTTCACCGGGCTTGGATTCTCCAAGAGTGAGGCGGATCCAAACCTGTACCAGATTGTGGTGGAGGGGAAGCTGTTGATCATCGTACTGTATGTAGATGATCTGATTTTGACTGGCGACGAGCAGTTGATACTTTCATGCAAGGAGGATCTTGCACGAGAGTTTGAGATGAAGGACCTGGGCATCCTTCATTATTTCCTGGGATTGGAGATTTGGCAGCGCAGCGGAGGACTGTTTGTTTCTCAGGGCAAGTATGCCCAGGAGATTCTGGAGAGGTTCAACATGCAAGGCTGCAAGCCTGTTGACACTCCTATTCCTTGTGGTTGGAGGAAGGAGGATGCTACTTCAGCAGAGGTAGTGGATGCCACTGTCTATCGACAGTTGGTGGGGTCGCTTATGTATCTGGTCAATACACGACCCGATATATGCTATGCAGTTAACCAGCTTTCGCAAGCTATGGTTAAGCCTACCAAGCTCTTTTGGAAGGCAGGCAAGCATGTATTGCGCTATATTAGAGGCACATCGGGATATGGTCTATGGTACAGACAGGGGGATGGAGCGAAGCTTTCTGGCTTCACTGATGCAGATTGGGCAGGGAGTCCAACGGACCAGAAGAGCACATCTGGAGGAGTTTTCAGCATTGGGTCGACAGCAGTTTCCTGGTACAGCAGGAAGCAGAGATCCGTGGCACTCAGTTCAGCAGAGGCCGAGTACATGGCAGCTAGCTTGGTTGCATGCGAGGCTATTTGGATGAGGAAGATCCTCGCAGGATTGTTCAGGTTGCATTTGGAGCCTACAGTGATCTACTGTGATAACCAGAGTTGCATTAAACTCTCGGCTAATCCAGTATTTCATGATAGATCCAAACACATCGACATCAGGTACCATCATATCAGAGATTGTGTTCGGCGGAGAATCATGATGCTTTCATATGTTCCCACGGAGGATCAGGATGCCGACATCCTGACGAAGGCGCTCACCAGGAGCAAGTTCGAATTCCATAGAGGCAGGATAGGGGTTGCAGATAATCCATATCTTGCTGAGAGGGAGTGTTGAAAATGCAGCAAGATGATGGAGCTTAGTGAAATGAAGCCGCCTTCACTAAGTGGGCCCGCAGGCAAATTCTGGCGCAAAATCTATTTTTAGACTATGTCTATTTTTAGACATATGGAGCATGGTCCGGGGATTCCAGTATGAGATTCTTGGAGCATTGGTCATGTTGTTAAAAATAGATGGGACTCTATTTTTTGGACCTATAGGTCGAAGTCTATTTTTAGACTGCCTCTCCTTAAAATAGGGAAGTCAAATATTATTTACCCTTAATAATATTTGGACTCTAAACAGCAGTTTACTCTCTTGGAGCACTTCAGTTCGAGCTACAGAAGTGGCTCATGCATCTAACAGAGGAATTACACTATTCCCAAGGGTTTGATGGCATCATGCATGGTTGACTTCAGTTAGGACTTCAGTGGCAGAAGTTTGGTGGAGTTAATGAGACAGCTAGTTGAGTTGTGTTCTGTTTATTTTAGTTGAACTGGTTGAGATTAGTTTAACTAGCTAATCAATTAGTTATGAGTGGAGTGAATTAAATATTATTTAATTCATTAATTAGTAACTCATTATTCAACTCAAGAACACATCAGTTCACTACAGTGCATGGACAGTTCAGTGGAGACCGGTGAAAGAGGTAGATGAAAGGGTGGAGTTAGCTATCAGTGGCGACATCAGTTGTGCATGAGATTTGCACCACACTTGGAGGAATTTCCCATGATGATTGCGCTGTCAAGCCAAGGAGATTGGAACCTTGGATCTCTATATAGACAGGCCATGGGTCACCAGCCAGAAGCGAGCAATTGGCGGTGAGTTTGAACCAGTAGCTTGTTCAAAAGCTGACTGGAGTGTGTGTGTAACTTCAGCAATGCGAGTACTTGTGAGTGTTGTGCGAGTTTGTTACATGATTTCTCCATTATAATATACACAATAGCTGCGGGGGTTTTCAGGTATAGCTTTCCCCATACATACTGTGTTAAGGTGTATGATGAATTGATGTGTTATCGCTTGATTTTATTTCCGCATGTTTGATGATCTGAGTGGAAGAGATTATGTGTTGCATATAAATTCGAATTGTATGTGATCAGGATAGTCTCGATGGATAATTAATCATTATTCAGCAAATTTCTACATGCCATGTATATCCCAAATATTTAAGAGGATTTATCTTTGAAAATGTAACTTCATTTATTGTTATTATTTGAAAATTTAAGTTCATTTATTATTGTTATTTAAGGAAAACTATTTTAGTTGGTGATGTATAATGAGGTAAATTTTTGTGTTTGTTAAAGGTTTATGAACTTTGGATTTTGGGTCGTTAGCATGCCTCCTCAAGTTTTGTTAATGGCTTATTGATCTTGGGTATTGGGAATTTAACTTAACATGTTTCCTCAAGTTCAAGGAAAAAGTTCTTTGTCAATTAAAATCAATTTAAGATTTTACTCACCAAAAATTGGTTATTCCATAAATATTATCTAAACAAAATATATCTTATTGTCATCTTTAAAATCATGGAAAATTTTAGGGGTTAATATTCACAAGTGGGCTAATTTTCCATGCTTTTTCCAAAAAAAATATTCGCCAATTCCCATTGTTTTTTTAAATTGATTCACCCAAATTTTATAGTATAAAAATATTTACCCTAAAAATCGCCAAAAAATTATATATACTAATATTAAATGATTACAAAACTAAATATTTTTACAAAAATAACATAAATTTTTTTACAATTCACATATTGTGGACTACTAAGATTTGCCAAGTTTTTAAACTTTAAGACAAAAGTCCATCCTTAAAATTTTCCCTGTTTAAAACTATAGATGCTTTAAAGTAATGCTCAACCTTACATTTCAAACATGAAATCAAATATAACTAAACTTTAATAAAGAAATAAAAGTAATATTATAAAATAAAGAAATAAAATGATATATTTTTAAATCAATTAAAAGTTAGCATTTATGATGATTATGCAAAATATACTTTTCGATTGTACTTTTTCTTAACCTTAATATAAAATATGCTAGATATCAGTTTTTGGGATTCAACTATGTTAAGTAAGTCATTCATCTATGACCATTTCCATGAGAAGTAGTCGTAACTGACTAATTTTTCACGATTTTTGAATAGTCCACTTAGCACTCATTGCATCTGGTGATGCTCACAGGGGTGAAGAAGTGGGGTTGAAACTAGTGAAATTAATCACATAGCATCAATCATCACTTTCAGGGCTTGCACTCGGTAACAAGGACTTCCTTGGAGGTCACAATCTAATGGGGTAGCAAGCTAAGTGGGCTTGATTGTGGGGAAAACTCCACAGCTAAGCATGTTTGAGCCAGAGGTGAGCAGGGATGGGTGACCTCCCAGGAAGTCCTTGTTACTGGGTGCAAGCCTCAGAAGTGATGATTGACGTTATGTGATTCATTTCACTAGTTCCAATGCCACTTCTTCACCCCTGTGAGCATCACCTTATACAATGAGTGCTAAGTGGACTATTCAAAAATCATGAGAAATTAGTCAGTTACAACTACCTCTTATGGAAATGGTCATAGATGAATGACTTACTTAACACAGTTGAATCCCAAAAACCGATATCTAATATAATGCACTGCGAAAACCCCTCAATACTTAAATAAAATAAGTTGTTTTATTTTTCCTTTCCTGTTAAGAAAAGAGTTATTAGAGAGAGAGAGAGAGAGAGAGAGAGAGAGAGTTTAGTTGTTGTTCCTCGCCACATTGGTGGTTGTTTATTTCGCTACATTAAAGGATGTCGCAAGTTCAAACAGTTGCATGAAATAGAAGATAAAGGATGAAAGGAATTTGGTACTTTATAGTATCCATATCTATCTATTTTGATATTTTTATTATATTAAAACTAAAATTTACACTAAAATGGCATAAAGACATGTTGATAGAAGTGTAGATGAATGTAGTGTTCCTCGCCACACTAGTGGTTGTTTATTTCGCTACTTTAAAGGATGTCACAAGTTCAAATAGTTGCATGGAAGAGAAGATAAAGGATGAAAGGAATGTGGTACTTTATATTATCAATAACTATCTATTTTTATATTTTTATTATATTAAAACTAACATTTGCACTAAAATGGTGTAAAGACATGAAGTGTAGATGAATGTAGTCTGTTATTCACTTTTTGAATCAGTTAAGTGTGTTTTTCACTTTTTGGTTGGGTTATAGTTTATATCATGTGCTTGAAATTTTATCCACTCATTAACTCCTGATTTTCCCTTTCTGGTTAAGATAAATAAATAAGTAAATATTATAAGTTAATATGGGCTAGTGGGATAATATTGATATACAATTATTTCATTAACATGTATCATCAGAGAGATCGCAGAGGCACTGAAGAGAGTGTGATAGCAAGCAAACAAACTATTCACAGAGTTTGGAACAGAAAAATTTGATCAGCATGGAACATCGTATATGTTAGTCAATGGAGTTGTCCTGAGTACTAATATTAATAGTACAAACAAATCCTAGACATAACTAGGAAATCATAGTCTGCTATTCCTACTATACATATCGTATTTATGAGAAATGGTAACAAAGACAATAAGAAAAAATTGCTCCAAGGTAAAATCTCTTGGTCTAGCCTATTGAGGTCATGTACAAAATTATATTCATCAATATCATGGAAGGAGTTGGCAAGGGAGGAGAGAAGTAAATCAATGCAAAATAGAATAGGGGAGCCCTCAGATAGGCAAACAAGGAGATCAAGCTGCTAAATGTAGATCAACAACAGCATAGCCCTAAAAAGAAGGCAACGCAAAACCACATCATGAATTGCAAGTAATACACCCCTATGGCTATTTTAAACAAATTTACTATATTGAATAGGTGTAGGGGAACCTATGTTGCTACCATAACACCCATCACTCTTGTCTAGATCCAAACATGCTAACTCTAGTCTCTAGATATTGCTCTTTTTTGGTCAGTAATAAATAAGCATTTTTTAGCCACAACATTAATACCATTCTGGAGTTTAATTCCTTGAGAGAATTTCTCCTATTAAAATTTGTGTTCCTTAAAATCATTGCTCATGCTCATGTCATGTTTTCGGGTTTATCTTCTCTCACAATATTCTTTATTTTATCAAAAAAATTAACTTTTGCATTGTTTCCATTCTTCGTGTTCTTGCTCCCACATTTTGTGTTCTTGTTAGTTGTTAGGGTTACATATGTGCAAGACTAGACAAATGATTCCTCCATAATAGTTCAAACCCAGTGTTTGGATTGTTGTCCCCAAATCCCCGAGCATTCATATCGTCCATGTCAATTAGAGAGTGTTTATTTTGGCAAAACAATTATGCCAACGTGATTTTACGTAATGAAAAAAGTAGTAATTGATTCTTGTTTGCTTCATGGAAGTTGAAGATTGTATTTTCAAAAGAAAATAAAATGATTTTATAGCTTCCACACAACTTCTAAGAATATTGTTTCAAAATGATTTCATATAAGCAGAATCTATTTCACAGTAATTTTCATAACTTGACCAAAATACCAGGTCAACCTGAATCAAATGTTTCAACTTTTGGCCTTGGAAAAACACATTTGATCTTTTGGTTCAAGGTTGTCTTAGTCTTGTAATATTAAAAAATCCCTTGAAACAGGTCAATCTCATATACAACTATTAGATCCTAAACATTATTCTGCATCATAAATACTACCTGCAGTTTTTTATTGAATAAACAATATGTTTTTCTATGCACTAAATCTTTTGTAGTTTTTACTCGAAAACAAACTTCGTAACAACTTTTCAAGTTTAAAATGATGGATATAACATCCCGCAAGAAATATAAATACCTTGAACACCTTCCATAGTCATCATATCTATAATTAAAATTCTGAAAAGGCTATTAAGACTTATCCACCTGAAATAAATTTATCTCTAAACATAACATAGTCAAATTAAACACATAAGAAGATCTCTTCCTGCAAAAGACCCCAGCTAATAGTAGCAGAAAAATTAAGGCAAATAAACATCGATCCCTCCTTTCCCACTTCTATCGCTTCGATCTTTGGCCCCTCCATGATGATCCTTTTTGTAGTTACATCTCAATATTAAGTTTCATAAAATTAAATGTACTCTAATGACACCACCATTCCTACTACAAATATATCAAAATTGTCATTGTCAGTGTTTTTCATTTTAAAGTTTAATAATTATCATATATCAATGATCAATATTGCTTCATTTATACCATATTTGATAAGAAATGTTTTCTCTCTAATGGAGTCTAGTTTGTGTCAAAATAAAACAATGAAAAAACTAACTAAAATTTTTCTTAAAGCAAGATCATGGATTTCCTTTGGTCAACCTCAAGATTCCAAAGTAATTAAAGGTCTATTTCACTTGATATATGATTAAAATTTAGAAGAAATTGAATATTCGAAAACTAATCAATTATAATTGCAATTCATTTTAATATGCATAAAGAGTTATTTGTATGTCTTACAAAACTTGTTTCCACTATCTGTTCATTACTGCCATATATGATAATAACCCATAATTGTGTTAACAATGAAAATTATTATCTCATGAGACATCTAGAAACAACTAGGGTCACCACCATAGGATTGTATTTGTGAATGACCTAAAATTAAAAAACAACTTAGATGGGACATCATGATTTAGAAGTATCAAAAATAATGATTAGAATGACTAGTACGGGCTTGTGTAAAAGTTGTCAAACATAGCTAAGTATTTCACCCTAACATTAAGTATGGCAACACTAACATTTTTCATGCACAATACAATAGATACAGTAGATAGCATTAAAGGTTTTAACTTTCTATCAGTCAACACGTGATAATATTCTACGAAACAATGTCGAGACAAACTTAACTCTATGAAATGGTATTAGAAAAGATCAAATACCATGATAATACAACAATCCAATTAAAGAGAAAATAAGAAATAACTCAATAAGTATCATTCCATCAAACTAACATCTTATCAAAACAAAACTAATGCAAGAAGCTAAGGGAAGAAGTCAAGATGGACAGTTATTTGTCCTTCAAAAAACCTTAATTCAAATTGCATTAATCCTACTATATGAGGATCTGATTATTATCGGTCCAATTCTAGCTACCTTTACTAAAAGAGTCACATCTGACTATTGTTGGATTACCCACCACTAGACATATATAGTGGATGACACAAACTTGGTACAAAGTGTATAATTGGATATCTTTACCTTTAAGAAATATTTAATTATGGCTTCATGTTTCCAAACCAATATTTCTTGACTAAAATATTTAACTTCAATTTACCTTTAAACTACAGTGCATTACTCGCCCAAACCTATTTAGCTAAAAATACAACATAGAATTGAATAGAGTGGCTAATTCATTCTATTAAAATTTAAAACAAACAAGTGAAAAACAATCTATAACTAAACATATGCTCACCATTTACATGAAAATAGAGAAACATCAATCACGCCATGACTAACAAATCCAAGCTAGTATAGGACAACAAATATGTGTACTATGAAGCAAAGTCATCAGTTTATGTAACTCATTACATCCAGAATGACTTCAAAGAGAACTTTGGCATGCGCTTCTCACTCTTACGATTTAGCACTTTATTTGGTGAAAAAAAAAACCATTTAACATTAGTCTCCAGTTCTTCTTTAAAAATCATTTCGAAAATCCTACATATGAATGTGGAGAAACAACCAATGTGACAAAATCGGTCACCACTACCTCCAAGCATAATTTTGTACTTTATACAAAAGAAAGTATGGACTCACATAGCAACAAAAGTGCAAGAAATTTTCAAGTAACTAATGATCTAACATTTCTTTGCCTACTCAATGATGGATTTAATAACACCAACACCGATGGTCTTTCCCCCCTCCCTAATGTCAAATCTCATACCTTACTCACATACCACCACATTTATAAATTCAACAACCATCTTCACACGATCCCTAAGCATTACCATTTTTGACTCGTCATCCTTGTCATTCATTATGGCAGACACCTTGCTAGTGACATCAGTAGTTCTCATGTAAAATTGGGGCATGTACCTAGGGAAAAATGGAGAATGCCTCCCCTTCTTCTTTCTTGAGCACATACACAATTGTCGAAAACTTTGAATGAGGAATTTTTTGGAAATACTGAGGGGGGGGGGGGGGGGTGAATCAATATTTATTTTACAATTTTTATTTTTTATGCCAGTTAAGATCACTTTATAATTCAGAACACAAAATGAATAGTAAAAATAAATAATTTATTAATAATATTGACAAGGACTCCAATCCTCTTTACAACGAATCAAGTACAATGTTCCTTAAGGGCTCGAACTGTAGATGAAGACTCCAATCTTCAATTTACCAGTAACCAACCTATACTTTTCCAATAACCAACTTGGTCTTCTTGAGGACTCCAATCTTGTAGGGCTCCAACCCTCTCAACTGGTTCAGGCTTCAACCTGGTCTTCTTGAGGACTCCAATCCTCTAGGGCTTCAACCCTCTACTTAAATTCTTCAATATAGGTACAAGTAGTGCTTCAATACTTATGATCTCTTCTACAAAAAGTCCTGATAAAATCTTCAAAATTTCCTTCAATAATTCCCTCAATTAATCTCCAAAATACTTAGTACATCAATGACAACTTTAGTAGGTGTCTCTAGGACTTTTCATGATACCCAAGCAAGCTTCCCCAATGTCACTTCATAAGGGCTTCAGTTATGCATCATGTGTTCTTACAAACTTCTCCAATGCTATAATTATCAAGCCTATTAGATGCTTTCCATATACTCCTAAGATATCTTCTTCAACAAGTGTGCTTCAATTAGGGTTTTCTCCAACTACTGTACAAAATCAACTTAATGGCTTTAAGGTCTGTAATACTTCAAGGATGTTCCAAATATTCTTCAAGAAAATTCTACTCCAAAGTTCCAAGGATGCTTCAAGTCTCAATGTCTTCAATTATTCTAGGTCCAAAGAAATGGCCTCAAAGAGTTTTCAACCAAACTCAATATTATTTTCAAGAATAGTCTTTCCAACCAAGATGCAATAATGTGTACTAAAATACTACTTCACAAACAGTGTATCAATTCCTTTTCACAAGTTTTAAAATGTATTGCATACTTTACTAGAAGACTCACTTCAGATACGTGAGGAAAAGATCACTGGAGGTCTCTACAAGTAAGGTTCAAATGCTTTCACAGTACACTGGTCTACAAGAGTCCTCCACAGATCTGCTACCAACCTTCCATATGTCTGCAATAGAGTATACCAAGCTCTGAACTATAGTCTTCAAATTGTCACCTATCTAGGTGTGAAAAAAGGATTATAGAAGGGCCACCAAAGAATTTTCAAAGAGCCACCTCAAGTCTGTAATACATGGTTTCCACAGTTCCACAACTATATACCTTACACCTGCAATTAAGGGCTTCCAATGGTCTAAAAAAACTCATAGGTATGCATAGAAGGCCTCCATAAGTCTACAAAAAAGACTATAACTACAGTTCTGAAAGCTCCACAGACAAACGACAACAACATATCACTACAGGTCTAAATTTCACAGTGAGATCAAAACCATATCGTAGAAACCAAATAATAGTTCTTCAAAAAAGACGTCCTTTCATATTTCCTCCCTCACATATGTAATTCTCTGATGTTCGTATGCTATTTTTTTTAATTGAATTAGTGGTTAGAGTGACAAGTTCAATTGGGTATTTATAGTTGTTTGTGTATATACTGAACAATTGTGTCTTTTGATTAAGGAGCTAACATGATCATGTAGGCCAACCTGTATAACAATTAAATTAATTATTTTATTTTTAATTTTTTATATGGAGAATCTGACCTTGCCAGGTTTGTAAAAT
The DNA here is from genome assembly GCA_034641835.2 of Pinus albicaulis. Taxonomy (NCBI): domain Eukaryota; kingdom Viridiplantae; phylum Streptophyta; class Pinopsida; order Pinales; family Pinaceae; genus Pinus; species Pinus albicaulis. The sequence continues at coordinate 1,647,071,079 of CM076579.1, read as the reverse complement.
ATATTAAAGATAACAGATCCTTCAAGTGTTTTAATTGCTTCATATGTAATAATATATTGTTAAAATAATTTACAAGATGGGTGCTCTTATTCTTTACTGTCTTTACCTTCCGATGTCCCAAGACAACCATCCAAAGGAGATTTATTGATCTGGATATATGTAGGAATGCAATAATATACATAATTACACATAAACACAAATATGCAGTGGAAATAAAACTTCATTTCATTAATATCAAATAACATAAATATGCTTACAGAGATAATGGAAATAAACTAGCTAGGGCGTTGGTAGCTTATATCTAAGAAGATATGTAGTGTCTACAGGATGTTGAACTATTTTAAACTGAGGCTCGAAGGCCTATTTATTGTTGAGAAACAATGGAAAACCCTAAGCATCCAAAAACCTAACCCTAGGAGATGAAGCACCCCGTTTGGGTAAATTGGTACATCAATCTTCTCGGGGACGTAACTTTGGCATATGATCTCTGTTTGACGCGCTCAATACCTCGTTAGAAAGATCTGTCCGAGGAATACAAATTTTTACATGAGAAACATTACAAAAATTTCCATGTTACTCTCGATTTTCCCAAAAAACGTCGTTTAGGGCCTCAAAATGGCTTTGGAAGTTCAGGACCCGAAAAACTGCTAAAAATAATAAGTTGTGCTGAAACTAAAGAACTAAAAGAATCAATGGTGGGGGTTCAAATGGAATAGGTGGGTGGCCACCAATATCCACCTAGATCATTAGGGCCTGAAAACCGCTCCAGAAGTTCATGACCCTAAAACTGCTAAAAATAGTAAGTTGTGCTGAAATTGAAAAACTTAAAGAACTGATGGTGTGGGTCCAAATGGAATAGGTGGGTGGCCACCAATATCCACCTGGATCATTCATCCCTCCTTAGGAATCAATGGTCTCCATTGCATTGAGTTCCTCCATGAGATAAGGCAAATTCTGCTAAACTTGGTATTGGATTTCTCGAAGATGTCATGGACCTGCTGGCAGACAAGCTGGATGCGTTCAATAAATTTGGTTGCTTTATCAACCTAAGATAGGACATGTGTGGACTCTGTTTGTGTGGTCGTATGAGGTATGGCAACATCAGGCGGCGGCGCACCTGGGGTCAAATCAATGGAGTGCTTGACCTGAAAGTGTAGAGGAACCTATGTGGGTGAGGAGAAAATGTCCTCGTATTCCTCCACGACTTTGTTCATTTGTTGCTGCCTTGTAGGGGAGCCCTGTTTCAAGGCTGTGACCACAATATTCTTCTTGCCCTGTGGGAAAATTGTAATGAAAATACTTTTTCCCGGTTTAGGAAACAATCTTACTATGTTGTTTTGCAGTAGTCAAAGAGACGGTAGGAGGCGGTACTATCTCCGGTATCCTGTACAATTTATTTCCCAAAGTAATAACAACAACATGAGGCCTAGACTCATACATAGCATGTCACTTCCACGAGTATGGTTGGACCAATAATACATCAGACACATCAAGAGGAGTAACATCACACAGTACCTCATATGTGAATGGTTTGATGTTGTACAGAAGGCAACACTGCTGGCAGACGCGGAGATCTCTTCCTTGGTGAAGCCACCTGATGGTATATGGTTGTGGGTGTGCTATGGTCATTTGGCTGAGTCACTTCATGACCTCTGCTGAACTGAGGTTCTTTTGGCTTCTACTGTCGACAAGGAATCGCAGTGGAGAACCCTTTACCCACAATTGTGAAAGGAAGCGGCGCTCCCCCTCCTCTAGATCATCGGGATCCTCCCCCTGGAGCTTGGTGATGGAAACAATGGCACTAGGATCTGCATCAATGATCCGTTTCCATTTTTCATTGCTCTTGTCTTGTTTTGAATCAAGATCAGAACATGCTTCTAATTCGAGTGCCTTTAGTTCGGCCACCAATGATTGTTTGGCCCGACACTCGTTTGTGATGTGAGTGGGGCCATTATGAAATTCACACCACTTCCTTGTGTTCTTATTTGGATTTTTAGTGTTGTTCTAAGTCACCCCACTATGGATTTGGCTTTTCCCCTTGGTCTGTGGTTCAAGGTCACATTTCCTCGGCTTTGAATTTGCAGATCCAAAGTCTCGCTTCTTCTGCTTAAATTTTTTCTCAATCTTGGCGGCATAGCGATATGCCGTGCCAAGCGAGGTAATGTCAAGGAACTCCATTTCCTCCTGAATGTATCTGTGCAAGCAGTTGTGGTACTTGAGCACCAAATGTCTCTCTGAATCTTTAATACCAAAAATTTTGTGCAGGGTATGGAACAAATTCGTTAGTTCATGCACATCTTGATCCCTTTGTTGCTGCAGCATGGTCCATTAGATATACTTGTCCTCATAGATCCCCACAAGGTAATTTTATTCCTTGATGCCATCTCGGAATGAATTCCAAGTGGGTGTGGATGAGAACAGAGAGGGTTCCCTCCCATCCTTTGACATGGGGGGCAGCTTTAAGGAGTGTAAAAATAATCTTTTCTTGTTCAGAGAAATCATGGTCCAAGAAATACCCTTCCAACAAATTCAACCATCTATCTACAACATCTACATATATCTGGCCTTCAAATACAGGAATGTCAAATTTGACTTGTACCTTGAAAGGAGAGGTGGCGCGAGAGTGGCTGCTGGATGTAGATGCGTCGTCAATGGGAAGTCGTTGAGGATCTGGGAAAAGTTGTCCATCATCGTGTTCCTCTGTTTCGCGAGCGTCTCCTCGACCAATATTTTGATAGGATCTCCTACTCCCTCGTCTCTGTTTTCTTCTACCATGGGAGGTCATCGGGGTTTGTGAGGTAGATCTTACAAGGGTTCAACCAGATCGAGCCTTAACGCCTTATACCCTAACCTCGTTGGGGACATGTAAAGGAAAATAGAGAAAGAACAGACCGCTTGGATACCACTGATCTGGATTTATGCATGTTACACAACATTTTGTCACCGTCCCTGCAATCCCTTGCCCCACATATTGGAGGGTCTTTTCTGTGACCTGTGAGCGGTGTCATACTCTACAAATACCTTCTTTACATCCTTCTGCATAAGGACACCATTTCTCCTGTTGAACATTTCCTTAGAAAGCCCATAAAAACCTAGTTTTGGCATTGGCGCGGGTAGCCAGTTCACCCCTCGCGCCAGTATGGAGGATGTACACTAGAGGCCGAGCCAACTGGCGCTCTGTCTCTTTTTTGTGCCCGTGCCAGCCTTTTTGGGAATGTTTTTTAACAAATTAGAGGCGAAAGTTTCTTTTAACCACCTCAGGGATGAGTCACAACAAGTGGTTAAACTTGATAAGCCACAAATCTCTTCCTTTAGGTAGTGGTTTTTGGAACATTCTTGAAGATAGGACTCCCCTCCATGATTATAGAGATCCTAACCTCTCCCTCTTCCTCTATATAAACAGTTTCGCCAGCCTAATTTGCGCTTGTTTCCAGTTCATCACCCACGCCATCCCCTGTCTGACATGGATTACATCCAGACAGTCGCGCCATTTCCTGTAGGTGTTAGGGTTTCCCATGTTTTGGAGTTTTTTGTCAGTATTAGTGCCTCTAGGTGTTTTCTTGACTTGATTTGAGTGCTTTGAGATTTTTTGTGACTATGAACGACCTCCTTCCTTCAGTTGTTTTTCCATTTCTTTCAGCATCATGGCCTTAGGTTTTTCTAGTGCTGGGCTATGCTGAGCCTCATGTTAGAGTTTGAGTCTTTTGTTTCGCAGCCACCTTCATTATTTGCTTGATTGCATTCAGCTCCCTGCATCCATTTTGAGTGATTGCATTTGGTGGAATGAGTCATGCCTCTTTCATTCAGTTTTGCTTCTTGTCACTCCAAGAATAGCTCACATTACTTGTATGGGTCTGTTTCAACATCTTTCTTCGATTTGAGAGAATGTGACATTGGTTTGAGTTGTTGTTTTATTTGCTTTTGGGTTGGTTGAATTGTTTCATTTCAACTCTCGCATTCACATTCTCGAACTAGTGTGAAGATTTATTTTTCATGTCATTTAGTGCATTGTTTGCTCTATTATATTGAAAAATCGAAAAAATATATTTTGTGCTTGCATTCTTGTTCACACTGTGGAATTGGAAAATCTTTCGCATAACTAGCATTGGACATTCTAGGGAAGATTTCTCACTTTCATTAGCTAGCATCAGGTACTATAGTGGATGCTTCTGTGTGTTCTCATGATTTGCTACTGCTTGAAAACTCCTAAATTTCTCGTAGATAGCTTTTCATTGAACGAAATGGTATTTTATGGCATGTAGCTTGCATTCAGGGATTTGTGAGATCCAACATTCGGTAGGAACTTGGAATTGGAACATAAATACAAGATTAACTTAAAATTTATTCAATTAAGCTAAGCAACATTGAAACTTAACGAAACATTTAGTGGTCTAAGTTAGAGACGTGTTCTGGCGTCTTTAAACCTAGCAGCTATCATTCGCCATTTGGCTTCAGACAGCACTAGTACGGACTTGTGCTCCCTGTACCATCGAGTATATAAAGGGAGACCCCTCTAGATTGCAATCCTTTTATCTGTAGGAAGCTGAGTCTACTGCCTTGTAACCGTGAAACACCGAACATAGCATTCGAGGAGACTACCTGCACGTACGTCAAGTCCTTGGTTGATTTTTCTTTCATTTTATAACCAATGTGTATATGGCAGTTCACGGGAACCTGGTACACCCTTTTACCTAGCCTACTTGAGCAGTCATTTTCGATCTTTACTGACTCCATAAATTTGAAAATATCATCGAGCACTTGTCCTTTCATGCTCGCTTAAAACTGAAAGAGACTAGAGTCATCTTTGACTGTTTCTTGACTCTTAAAACATGAAACAACAAATGTTTGGTTTCAATGTGGTAAAATAAACTACCTACGATTACATGTCCATTAAAGTTTGATTACTTGGCTTGTCTTTGTTTGCCTTGGTTTTGATCCAAGAGTCTTATTTTTCGATATTTTTCCCTTTTCTGATGTGCTACAGTCACAGTGGCGGAACCATCAGTTTCGTCTACTCATAGTCCTTTCACGGATGATTCATATGAAACTTCTCAGAACTCTAGGTCTGTCGAGCTTGAGAAGCCTATCATCCCGTTGGAGTACCCCTTTGGAGAACTGTTTGAGTTCCATTTGCCTCTTTCAAACGCTTGGTTTGGGTTTGGGGTTGGGGAAGATTTTCCCCCTCTTACATCAAGATCACCATTTTTGGCTGCTATCATACCTCCTAGCCCCCGTAGTCTTTTGCAAGATCTCACGGTGGATTCAGACATGGATTCATCTGGTCCTAATGGCAGTGAAGGTATTCCAGTTTCTGATGAAGAATACCAACTTTTCCCCGAAGACATCCATCAAGAGCTTGCTCAATCTTCACCATCTGTGTCGCTTCCGGCTGGATATAGGTCTTTGGGTCAAATTATAGCTGGTATTGCTTGAATGGAAACATCAACCCCATCAAGGGGGCTGGTTCTCCCATCATTAGGGATGTCGCCGACGACACCTGTCTTGTCGATGCCTTTTGTTACGTCTGTCCCCACTAGGCCTACTGTCTGTGTGGTTGCATCGATGCCGGTTGTCATCGCTCAGTTGTCAAGAGTTTCGACTTTGGTAGAGACTTCGATTGCCATGGAAATCCTGACGACCTTTATTTTGAGGAGTATCGGCTGGTTGTTCAGCAGCAGAACTCCCAGACTTATCAGTCCCCTAAGGATCCTTATCGGTCTTATTTCTCTCATTATGGAGTAGATGGTACCCCAATTTATTCACTTCTGTTCCAATACGACGAGCAAGGCAACCCCATCTATTTTCCTGCTCCCGAGGCTTATTAGTTCATTAATGGTTTTATAACTACCTTGCCTATGCAACCTTCTAACCAACAAGGACAACCCTTTCAGGGATAACCTTCAGTTCAGAAAGGGTATGCTTTCGACCCACAAGGAAAACCCTCTCAGGGACAACCTTCGGCCCAGCAAGGGTATGCGTATGACCCACAAGGGAAACCCTTACAGGGACAACCTTCAGTCCAACAGGGATTGTTTTACGGCTCGCAAGGGCAACCTTACAATCCTCAAGGTCAACCTTTATAACCTTAGCCTATGGTCCAACCAGGGCAACCTCAAGGACCGGTTGGGCAACCGGCATATCAAACCAGACCTTTGTATGGTCCTGGGGGGCAGATCCATCCATCTCAACCTTCGGTGCAACCTCAACAGCCATATTTTCCAATTGGTCCAAATGTTGCATAAGCGGGGCCATCTTATGGTCCTGCTCCAGGCCAACCTGGTTATCAGGCACAACTTGGCCCATCACAGCCATCAGGCCAACCTACTCAGCAGGGAAAACCTGGTGGCCCTCATCAGTCAGGTCAACCTGCTCAGCCAGGCCAACCTGCACAGCCTATTAACCCTGCTCAGCCACCTCTTTATTCTATGCTGCCCCAAATCAACCTGTGCGCCTGACCTATTCAGCTCAGCAGGGCCCCACTTATCAAAAGCCCATTCGACCCTGAGGTGGGTATTACCCTTAAGGTTAATATCGACCGGTATACAATGCGCCTCAAGGTTCTGCTTACTACCCTCAACCGCCAGGCTATACTTATACTCCAACAAAATCCTTATGCTTCTCAATCGGGACCCTCATATACTTAGAATCAGTATCCTGGTTTTCAACCCCCGTATCCTGGTCCTCAACTGCCATATCAACCAAATTATCTGGCTTACACCCCTTATGGTCATAATCCTCCAAGACAGAACCAATGGGGGTAAAGTTATACTCAACCAGGATGGAGTATGGGTACATGTCCTTATTGGGGACCCGCTATGCCTTTTAACCCTCAATTACCTTTTCTCGCCACGTTGGAGTTACCGGATGTGTCCAAATTGACAAATGATCCCATTCTTCATAATCCCTATTGGCCTTCAGTTCCAACAAAGGTTCCTAGTGATTGTCCCAAGTTTGAGGGAAATTATGGAGAAGACCCCCAAGCACACGTCATGACATACCATTTATGGTTTTCTTCCAATTCTTGGGTGGATGACTCTGTTCGACTCCGTCTTTTCCAGCGCACTCTCACCAAGGCTGCTGCTAAGTGGTACATCGAACTGCCTCGTGGTATCTTTCAAGATTTCAACACTCTCGCTATGGCATTCCTTACCCATTTCCAGTTGCTGGTTCGTTATGAAGCTGGGACGCATCTCCTAACATCCTTGAAACAGGACCAGGCTACCCATATCTCAGACCACATTCATGAATGGAGACGGCGTCGTTGCTTGATCAAGTTTGAAATTCCTGATCAGCTTCTTACTCATTGGTTCACTACCTCTTTTTTCAATCAGATTGTGAAATACATCGCCATGGGGGCATGTGTAACCAAGGAACAAGCCATCGCTCGTGACCAATACCTTGATTTAGTGTACTCTTAATCAGGAATTTTGTATGACATCTTGACTGAGGCTCCACGACCCAAGTTCTCTAAAGCACCAGCTACCCCATCAGTCGACGAAGTTATTGGTTCTGTGTCTCAGACTTCACGCAAGTCTTCCAATGGGAAGCAAAAATCAAATTCTTCCAATAATTCTACTCCTCAGGCTACCCCGGATTCTAGTAAAACCTCGGAGGTCAACGCCGTTCATGCCAATCCTATGGAAAATACTTCCAAGGGGAAAAGGAAGGGAAAAGGCAAGGCCAAAGCCGATGCCCCAAAACCGAAATCGTTTAAACCTCGTGCTGATGATGGTTCACAGCAAAAGTCAAAGTATCCCTGTCTGATTTGTGATGAGGACCACTACACTAAATATTTTCCTAGACGATCCGAGGTTAGTCAACTGCTCAAAGGCACTAAGGGAACTCGGGCAGTCCTTAAGGAACCTTTCCCATCTCAGCAGACCCAGATGGTTGAGCAACCTCCGCCATCTATGTCGTTTGGCTCTCAAGTATTCATGATGAATGGTTCTGCACCCATTTCCATCGCTACTCAGTCGAAGGATTATGTTAGATCATGCCAGGAAGCCAGGAAAGAGGTTGTTGATGGTCCTCCTCCCCCCTTGCCTCTGGTCCTCTTGAGATTGAAAGGCCCAGTGCTGAACCCGTTGTACGACCACCTTCTAAAGGTGTTCTCCAGAAATCTTCTTATAATCCTAACGCCCGTGCTGCCCAGCATTACAGTATTGTTGAGGACTTAGCATAGGCGCCTTCCGCGATGTCCACGTTCGAAGTGCTTCAGAGTTGCCCATCTCAACGGAAAGTGTTATTATCTGCGATTAGCGGGATTGATCCCTCTGATTCTAGCCTTCTCTCTTTCAACCTAGAGAATTTTTTCCCCCGACATCCACACAAAATTGCACTTGTCATACAAGTTGGAATTAACGGTCTCAACATCCATAGAGTCGTTGTGGACAAAGGTGCATCTACCTGTGTCATGTCATCTTCTTGCTGGAAGGCTATTGGCTCTCCATCTCTCACTTCATCACCCAATGCCCTGGAGGCATTTGATGGAAGGAAATCGAAACCCGTGGGTGTTCTCGCTAGCTTGTTGATCACGTTGCAAGGAAAGACGCCAACGTTAAATTAGAAGTCGTTGATGCCAAAGTCAATTAAAATCTTGTACTCGGTCGTAGTTGGAATCATGCTATGTTGTGCGTTCCGTCCACCCTCTTTCGACTTCTAAAGTTCCCACATGAGGGAAAAATCATTACTGTCGATCAGTTATCGTTCATTACCTTGTCTTCCGAGAAAAACGTGCCATACGTGGATCAGATTCCTTCTCCCCCTGACAGTGTAGGGCCAGGTCTTTTCAAATATCCCTCTCTCATGGGTATCTTTCCATTTCCACCACAAAATACTATTCAAGTTAATATGGTCTCTTGGTCATATGACCCATGGATCATCCCTTTACCTGAACAGGTTGATTCATTTGGAGATTCAATGCCACTTAGACCAATCGAAATCAATTATTGCGAGCTCACAGCTGCATCTGATTCTCCCCCTTCTGAAGGTGCTCCTTTGAGCATGGCTCTCGACGTTTATTCTCAATCCCCCTGGCTTGGCGATGCAGATTCACGTGATCTGTTGAAAGAAGTGTTTCCATCCGACGAGGCTATAATGGAAACCATGTCTCTCGGAGATCTGTCGTGGAGCGATGGGCATCATCGTTCCTCGTTCATGCCTTGCGTCAGGGAAATGTCTAATTTTCTTGAGTGTTTTGCATCTCAAGTTCCTTCTCCGCCACTTCAAACGCCTATTTTGACTCATGAAGTCCTCGCTGAAGGTAACTTGGGCAACATTACTCAGACGATGCCTATCGACATTTCCGTGAAGGAATTGTCGAGAACAACCATGTGGGAGTCACTTTCTCTTCCGTTGAAGTCCAAGTGTATACTAGCCTCTTTCACAAATTTTGTGATGTTTTCGCCTGGTATTACGAAGAGATGCCTGGAATCGACCCCAGTATTGTGGTGCACGAGATTCCCACCTACCCAAGTTCAAAGCCGTTCGCCAGCGTCTGCGTCCAGTGCATCCTCGGAAAGTCGCCACCATAAAGCTGAAGTTGAAAAACTTCTCAAAGCGGGTTTCATTTATCTGATTCCTCTGACAGAGTGGGTCTCTAACATTGTCCCTGTGGATAAGCAGCAGGGAGAAATTTGTGTCTGTGTTGATTATTGCGATATCAATCAGGCCTGTCCTAAGGATAACTATCTCACCCCTTTCATCGATCAGATCATTGACAATTGTGCGGGGAGTGAAATTTTTTCCCTTATGGACATTTTTTCTGGCTATAATCAGATCAACATTCTCCTGTCCGATCAACATAAAACCTCTTTTATCTACCCTTGGGAAACGTTTGCGTATAAGAAACTCCCTTTCGGCTTGAAGAACAATGGGGCTATGTTCCAGCATGCGATGTCTTATGCCTTTCACGATATTCATCATATTGTTCAACCATACCTGGATGACCTTCCGGCTCATTCAGCTGTGTGAAAAGACCACCTGGACCATCTCTGCCAGATTTTTCTTCATTGTAGACACTACAACATCTAGCTTGATCCGCATAAATGTGTCTTTTGCATTGACTCCGGTATACTTTTAGGGTTTATCGTATCTAAATATGGAATTCGCCTTGACCCGCTTAAGGTTGAGGCTATTTTTAATCTCCCCTCTCCATCCTCGTTACACCAGCTCCAGAGTCTCCAAGGGAAAGCGAATTTCTTACATCGTTTCATCCCAAACTACGCCAAAGTAGCCAAAGGATTCACTCAAATTTTGAAGCAGGACATCCCTTTCTGTTGGGATAATATTGCTCAGCAATATTTTGATAGGCTTAAGATGTTGCTTGTCAATGCTCCCCTATTACGTCCTCCAAATTACCATCGTGATTTCACCCTCTATCTAGCTGCCACCTTCAATACGATCGCCATGGTTTTGGTTCAAGATGATGATGACAGTACTGAGCATGTCGTTTACTACTTGTCTTGGAACCTTCTCGACCCTGAAACACGTTACGCACATGTCGAGAAGTTAGCGTTGGCTACGGTCCAAGCCATACAACATTTTCTTCATTATATCCTTTTAAGCACGGTGACCGTGATTTATGATTGTAATCCTATGACCTATATTCTGTCTCAGCAGTTGCTGGGGGGAAAATGCTCGAAGTGGATCGTTATCCTACAAGAGGTTGATTTGGATTTTACTACCGCCAAATCCAAGAAATCACTTGTTTTCGTTGATTTGATTTGTTCCCTCCCCGCCGACTCTGTTCCTTCTCATTCCGAGGATCACATTCCAGACGAAACTCTTTTCTTGATTAGCACCCTCGGTCCATGGTACAGTGATATCATCGTGTATCTCCAAATGTCTACTTTCAGGTCTGAGTTAACAAAAGATGTTCGACGCCGCATTCCGCATCATTTGCAACCTTATCTTATCATCAGAGATACCCTTTATCATGTTGGAGTCGATTCCGTACTCCGCCGATGTATGAACCTCGAGGAAGTTGAGAAAGTTTTAAATGACTGCCATAGTGGTGCCTGTGGTGGTCACATGTCTGGTTATGCCACCACACAGAAGATCCTTCGTGCTGGCTATTTTTGGCTGTCCATTTTTAAAGATTGCATCGTCGCAGTAGGCAAATGTCACGCGTGCCAGATATATCAACGCAAGATGCATGCGCCACCTGTTTCTTTACGTCAGGGCATCGATTTTATGACGTGTAACCCTTGTTCGGCCGGGGGGCATGCCTATATTATTTTCATCGTCGATTATTTCACAAAATGGGCCAAAGCAATGCCTACACTGGCTACAAACAGTAAGACATCGATACAATTCATATTCAATCACATTATTGATCGGTTTGGTGTCCCTCAAGCCATCGTTACCGATCATGGTTCTCATTTTCGGGATTATATGATGGCAGAGCTGATGTCTAAGTTGGGTCTGCATCACGACAGCTCAACGCCTTATTATCCTCAAGATAATGGCCAAGTTGAAGCTGTAAACAAGGTCCTTGTTACAATGCTTCATCAAAAAATTGGGATCCAGAAATCAAACTAGCATCTCATGTTGTTTTCAGTTCTTTGGGCTTACTGAACGTCGATTAAGAATGCAACCGGATTTACCCTGTTCCATTTGGTATACAGTTTGGAAGCCACTCTTCCGATTGAATGTGAAATCCCTTCACTCAAACTAGCTATGGAATTACTGCCTAATACTTTGCGTGAGGAAGAACGTCTCCTCTACTTAGAGAGATTGGACAAAAATCGTCACTTAGCTGCCTTGGTTATCGAAGCACAAAAGAAGCGAGTCAAAGCTTATTTTGACCAAACAGTTTCCCCTCATTCTTTTATCAAAGGCGATCTTGTTCTCCTATACGACCAAGCTCATGACAAGCTGGGGGCAGGTAAATTCCAACCCATGTGGCGTGGGCCCTACATCGTCAAATGTCTGTTACAAAATGGGGCTTATGAGCTTACTGATTATGAAGGTTACCCTTTATCGTAGCCCAAGAATGGGTTGTACCTGAAAAAGTATTATGCTTGAGTCATTCATGCATGATATGCGTACATAGGTCATTTTTTTCATTTTTGTGCATGTTTTGGTTTGATGTGCTTTGTGAGATTTTTTCTGCTTATTGGGTCTTGTTTGTTATGTAGATGTCTATTTCCCCTTATGTCGGTTTCGCGGATGGTGCTTCCCACAGTACCAGGAACTTGTCTTCGATAGCCTGGGTAATTTATGATCCTCTTGGTGAGTTGATCAACTTACAAGGTATTTTTCTAGGACCAGCTACAAACAATGTCGCTGAATATAGTGCTGTTTTGGAACTATTAACCGAGGCAGTTAACCTCGGCATACGCACATTGCTTATGAATTTGGATTCGCAGCTTGTTGTTCTTCAACTTAACGGTCATTATTTAGTTCGAAACCCATGCATTTTGAGATTGTATTTACGTATTCGTTTACTTGAAAGACATTTTGATTTCATTACATATCAACATATACCAAGAAGAATGAATACATTAACAGAAGCAATAGCTAAAATTGTGCTAGATAGATGTTTGCGCAATTTAGAAAAACATCATTATATGTAAATAGATCCATGTAGAAAATAGATGTATATATATACATATATATCGATTGTTTGCAATGTGTGCATCATAAAACCCAAAAAATATATATGTCTGTTTCAGTTATATCGTGAGACAACATGTCTCTAAAAAATGTGCAGAAATAAATCCTAAGTGCCTAATTGGCGTGGTGCTCATGATATCACATCACCGCCCGTACTAACCGCCTCAGCAAGCGGTGGATACGACTCGGCACCCATACAATGTGCCTCTAATAGGCTCGGGGAACATCATCAAAATGAGCATAGTTTGGAATCCCACGGGTGATCCCCTCTAGGTTCTGTACTATCTCCTCATCACTGCCCTCACCATGAGGATCGAAATCACGAGGAGTTCGCCTCGCTATCGACGACATGCCTGTAGGACGCTCTGGGCCGACATCAGCATACATATAAGAGTAACTGTTAGAACATGCATATATACCCAAGAATTATAAACTCATGAAAATAAAAAATGAGTCTCACCTAGCTCTTCGTCCCAATCCTCTCCCTCCAGGAGTGGGAGGTCTAGGTCTCTGGTGAAATCTGTGTCAGTGTAGGGCTAGTCCTCCACGACAATCAGTTGTCATCGGAGCCAATAAAAAAAATCTAGCTTCCAGGACATTTGTTGGCCACCCCCTGCTCTAGGCATCAGTGCGGCCCATCAGGCCATCCGTGGCTCTGTGGGTGGCGACATCGAGACAATAACCTCCTGAAGCTGGAATATGGGTAATCGTTCCAAGAAGAACGATACCAAAATCGATTCATACCTAAACTGATTTAGTTTGGTCTTCTTGCACTTAGTGAGTTGTTGTTTGATGTTGACAGTCATGGCCTCGGCCCAGTTGAAGATAGTCGGGTTCATGCAATTTGAGGCAAGAAGTAGTTGTGTCTTTGTGGCCTCATTCGGTGCCTACGATCCTGCAACCCACGTGATAGTGTGCAGCAATACTCTTAGTGCCAGATCAGGGACGGTTTGGATGTCCACTTTACCACTCCTTGTTCCTTTTCGTGCCCCTCGGCACACCCTGTCAATTACCATTCCCATGCTTTCCCCAGAAGGACAAGTACCAGTTAAGATGGGGACTGCACCTCTATGCAAAAATCCAGTGATGAAATACACATATGAGACTTCAAGTTCAAGCTCTTGATCTCGAAGTACAAACTTTTCTTGATCTTCGTCTAAAATGCTTATCAAATATTGAAGCAAATCGGGCTGAGCTTGGAGACATGGTGTCAGGAAGAACTTCTTCAACCCACAATTTCTGAGGGCGTTCATGCATTGTTCATTTTCCATGGCCTGTTCATCCTCCTCACTCTGTTCTCTCTCTTTTCACTCAAATACCATATTTTTCTGCTTGCTACCTGCATGCATTGTCCATATGAACATTATAAGTCCCCTTGGGTATTAAAATTTGTAATCAAATGGTTGCATTTTTTTAAAATTGAGGCGGATTTTGGGTTGCACAGTTGGCGTGACTTTTTTGCTAACAGTCGCACCACTTGGTGCTAACCCTGTGTAAAAAAGGGTCGATTGGTGTGGGTCCGTGCCCAAAACCCGCACCAACCGCGATGCCCTAGTTTTTACAAATCCTCCCCTAAGGGATTCAAAATGATGATTAAAGGTAATGAAATATATCTCAAAAGATAGAAAATGGTGTCAGCTCTTACCTGAAACTGACGGAATCTGGATTGGTTCACTGGATTGTTCAGAATCGTCACCAGAAGATCGCAAAGAAAACGGGTCACCGTTGCTCTGCAAGGAGGTAAAAGTGAAAAGTAAATAGTTTTTACCACTTATGGTCTTTTATAACTTTTCAAAATCTTAAAATATGTTTTAACACATATTTTTCGATTATTTTATCATATTATTGTTGAGAAATATGTTTTACACATGTCTTTTGTGCAGCAACAGGTTTTCACATGGTTATGACAAAGAACGAGTTGTATTTTATATTTTTTCGGACTTGGTAAAAACACGAAAAAGTCACTACTGGAGTCACCTTTCAGCTCTTTTCTGACTCTCTAAAACTGAAAATATCGCCGAGTTGCTTGTTGTTTTAAAATTGTTAAATTGGTTGCAAAACGATGTCTACCCAGTATACGTTTACCCCTTTTTCGGGCTGTGGTAGATTATTTATGAAAAAGGAATACCTTAGCTGATCGCGACTAAGAGGTTCTTTCAGATATTGTTTTCTACCTTTTCAGATCTGAGAGACTATTTACAAAAAGGGACTGCTGGAGTTTTCTTTTTCGCCTTCTTTTCAAACTCTCTAAATATGAAAAGATGTCGAGTTATCCCTTTGTCAGACTCGTTAAAATATAATGACATCGGACTCTGTCGTCATGATGTTACTCGAGTTCCTCCTTCCTAGGGCTCGTAAAAAGTACTAGGTTGGATTTGTCTGAAGGACAAACTTACATCGCAAGCATATGCTATCCCCTTCAAGCTTGTTTTCAAAAATAGTTTGGGGTACTCGCCAGAAATGGTGGGGGAAAATGGAACCACATTATAGTCGTGTTGGCAGTATGTCGCTCTTGAACATGGCACTTGTCTGCATTCGTGTTGGGTTGGGGACATCTCGTCTTGTTATTTGTTTGCCTCCATGCGTTTGGGTAATATCTTTTGACTGCTCATCTGCTCTTTTCCACGTCACCATGACCTCAGATCCCTTGATGTCAAATGCTACCAAATCTAGTGTCGTGCTGCCGATATGTTCAAGAGAAGTTTTGCCTCTGAATTTGTCGACCTCCCTCTGGTTTTCTGTTGGTATTGATTCACAAACATCATATTTCTCTGTCTCGTGTCGATAATGTGGGAAACATTATGGCCCACCTACGATTAGGTCACTTCCTATCGACTCCAGCTCATTATCTAGGAAGTTTATCTAGAGACTCCCTTCAGGTACCTTCGAGCCTACATGCCTCAATGGCAGGTTCTTCACATTCGACGTAAGGTCCACATCATTGGCCTTTGATCGACTGACTCTGTGGGTGTTCAACGTTATATCACAGTTCACATTCCGTGGATTGTACCTTTGGTACCTTGAGAGCCATTGTTATTATTAGTGGTTTCTCTTGCGTCTGTTAACAACTTTCATCATTGGCTGGTAATCAGACAATTTTCTTGCATTTTGACTTCAAATCACATATTCGCATGCTCGAATTTGTACTTTTTTTGGGTCGAGATGGAGCACAAGACCTTGGGTTTTGACTGATGAAATCCAGGCCGCAGGTTCTTTGTGGATTATTATGACTTGTTATATGACTTTTTTGATTGGATGGCTGCGACCATACTTGACTCTATTTGTTGATCCTTACTGCCGGATGGCTGTGTCCATACCTCGGATCTCATTGTTATGTACTCTATTATGGATGGCTACACCCATGTCATGTGTCATGTATCAGATATATCGGTTGTACTTGTACTTGCAGGTTTTCCGACATTAGTGTTTGGGTCAAACACGTTCTCATAAAGCATTTCACCCCTCCCTCTCTCTCGGACCTCATGCTTTAGGGGGCATCTGTTACACAGCATTTTGTCACCATCCCTAAAATCCCTCGCCTCACATATTGGAGGGTCTTTTCTGTGACCTGTGAGTAGTTTCATACTCTAAAAATACCTTCTTTGCATCCTTCTGCATAAGGACACCATTTCTCCTGTTGAACATTTCCTCAGAAAGCCCATAAAAACCTATGTTTTGGCATTGGCGCAGGTATCCAGTTCACCCCTCGTGCCAGTATGGAGGATGTACACTGGAGGCCACGTCAGCCTTTTTGGGAATGTTTTTTAACAAATTAGAGGCGAAATTTTCCTTCAACCACCTCAGGGATGAGTCACAACAAGTGGTTAAACTTGATAAGCCACGGATCTCTTCCTTTAGGTAGTGGTTTTGGGAACATTCTTGAAGATAGGACTCCCCTCCATGATTATAGGGATCCTAACCTCTCCCTCTTCCTCTATATAAACAGGCCTTCTCCCTTTACAAAAGCTAGCTGAACATATAGCCAAGAAGCTGAACTTGGAGAAGAGATAATATAGCTGAGTAATCGCTATAAAGAAGGTAGAACCAAGGAGAATGCCGTAGAGAGAGCCCCATCCGAATTCCCGACGAGCTTTGTGAGATGCTCTCTGTTGGAACCCTGTTGGAGGAGACCACAATGTTGAAGCTTGGTTGTACTCTTCCTTCCTTTCATTAATATACTCGACTATGGTATTGGTTCCATCATTGTATTATGTTTATTGATGCATTGATCTAGTCTTCTTCGAATAACTGATAGTTACAAATGTGAATAGTATGTTGTATATCATCTTTTTTTCTTGTGTATGTGCAGGTATCTAAGTGTGAGAACGAGTGGATCGTGATATGTTGAACCAAGATCGAGAGGTAGCCACTCTTTCGATGACAACAACAGCACAGGATATACGGTAAGTTATCTATCGAATCTCCGTCCATTCGTTAACTAGGAATTGATGTCATAGCGTGTCTTGTTTGTGGCTAGACCCACTTTAGGGCTAGTGGGATCGCCTTTGTCTGCAGAGGGGATTTAACTCACCAAAAATGAAAGAAAAAAATAATATACAGAGATACACAGAAACACAAATATGTTTTAGAATTAAAACTTCATTTCATTAATATCAAATAACAGAAATATGCTTATAGACATAATGGAAATAAACTAGCTAGGGCGTTGGTAGCTTATCTTTGAGAAGAGATGTAGTGGTTATAGGTCGCCGAACTGTGTTACAAGGAGGCTCTAAGGCCTATTTATTGTTGAGAAACAATTTAAAACCATAAAAATCCAAAAACCTAACCCTAGGAGATGAAGCGCCAAAACTATGGGCCCTGTTTGGGTAAATTGGTACATCAATCTTCCTGGGGACGTAAATTTGGCATACGAACTTTGTTTGACGTGCTCAATACCTCGTTATAAATATCTATTCGAGGAATACAACTATTGATGTAAGCATCATTGAAGGAATTTCCTTGTTGCTCCCAGTTTTTCCAAAAAATGCCATTTAGGGTCTCAAAACGGCTCGAGAAGTTTAGGACTCGAAAAACCGTAAAAATAGTAAGCTGTGCTGAAACAAAAGAACTGAAAGAACCGATGGTGGGGGTTCAAATGGAATAGGTGGGTGGCCACCAGTATCCACCTAGATCATTAGGGCCTCAAAACGGCTCTAGAAGTTCATGACTTGAAAAACAACTAAAAATAGTAAGTTGTGTTGAAATTGAAAAAGTGAAAGAACTGATGGTGCGGGTCCAAATGGAATAGGTGGATGGCCACCAATATCCACCTGGATAATTTATAATGCTGATATGTCTAGGTCATTCATCATGTGAAAATTTTGTTAACTCTGGAATCTTATTGCAACAACTGGAATATATTCACCTAACTCTTAATTCTTAACAATATATTTACAGTTTACTACGACAAACATTGAATACATCACACTGCAACCTACACTAACAAAATAAGAAAGAAAATACAAGTATGAAAACAATATGAACAAGCATAGATCACAATAACCATTACCATTTTTGATAACTTTAAACTTTAATGGCCTGAACCGCATCATATAATGGAATCAACCGATCGTGAGACAAACCTCCCTCCTCCACAGGAACCCAACGCTAATCTGCACCAAGACTGAACTGCCCTGTGCTGCCTCTGCGTAGTGACTACGTCACTTTGTGCAGTGTTTGTGTCACAACGATGGATGACCTCTGCCTCTGCGTTGGTCTCTCTGCTGGCTGTAAACTGAAGCCTTCTGGCCTCCGAAAAATCTCTTCGGGATCTGGCACTGGCCCAACGTTGTCTGCTTAGCAGGAAAACAACTTCCCTTCTGCCTTTGGGCAGTGACTGCGTAATCACTTCGTCACTGACTCTACACTAATACTGTGGCTCTCTCTATATCTGCTTCTATGTAATCTTCGGCTCAAGAATCCTTCCAACTAGAATTACTACCCCTCTCTACATAATATCTCTCGATCAAATTTTCTCCCTGAGCACTGCTCGCTAAAGAAATTGATCTTTGATCTCCACCAAATGTGTCTCCAATTTGATTTCCAAATGACTGTTCAAGCCAATATTATAATCTTATTGTTGAGACTTTAATGGCCCAGATTAGATCTCTAATCAAAAACTAAGATTAACTTTTGAATTGATTTGTTTATTCTAGATCATTCTCAATCATATTCTATTAATTCACTTGAATTATTTTATTTTCCTAAGATTAGACTTAGTGTCCCTTTTGTTAGTCATCAATATTTTTAACTTGTTGGTGATGACTAGATCCATAGCTGAGTTTTCTAGAAGTTGATCTCCATATGTCAATTTGTCATCTAGAAAACCCTCATAAAACTTTTTTCGCCCTCCTACTTTTCAGTCCGCCCATGTCAAGGTTAAACCTCATTATCACTATCCTATCTAGCTTTAGCCCTACTAGTCTGCCCATCAGCTCTAAAAGGACAAACCAAGTCTGTTTCAAAAGCCTCCCCTAAGTTAGGAAGTGGCGCTTTAAGGCATTTTACCCTTGGCAACCATCAAAAGGCCAAAAACCTCCATCTGCTACAGACCAATCATAACAGACCTCCCACTCTACAAATGAAATTGATCACAGCCCTAAGTCGCGCCACTTACACACCCCTAAGTCTCAGCACTGCATAGACCACAGTCTCAAGCTGATTTTAGGTGTTTTACAATGTTTTATGGATTTTACAAAGACAGGAAACATGTCATCATCTCAGAAGAAATTTCTTGAATCTACATTTAGAAGAACAGCTGCTTCTCAATGTAAACATGAGCCTGAGATATATCTGCAAGACAGAGAGTTTCTCATAAAAACCTGGCAGCTCCATTCAGCATGAAAACACAGTAAAAGAAAGACAACACTCTCAAACAGACTTGTAATTTTTCATGGCCAAGAACCTCCTTCATATATAAGCAGAGGGTTAAGGCGCCTCCTTCATCCACAAGCAGAGGGCGATGGCCAATGTTGATTTGAAGAAATTACAAAACTGACTGTAAGCACAGGTTTGTTTTTACTAGGTAGTGAAACAGTGACTCAAGGTTTCTGAGGGAAAGTGATGATCAAAACAGGGCTAAGATCTGAAATGTGCAAGACAAAAGAAAGCAGATTTTTTGGTCTTGTGTCCTAAGAAAGAAGATAAATTGAAGTTGCCAGCATCATCATCATGGCGCAACAAAAAGAGACTCCATTGATCAAAGCTATCAAAACAAAACATCTTTGCAGGGGTGTTAATATGAATGGCTCAAATCAGTCTTGAAAATAAAAATACTTCAGTAAAAGGACCTCTGTGTGTTCTTATGTTTCTTTGAGCTATGGGATAAAGTCTATGGTTCCAGATAAACATAGAGACAAGGCAGGCAAGTAGTACATAAGTCCCAGACATGTGACATCTTGCTATTATTCAAAGCGCTAGTGCAAGTTCATGGTGTCGCGATCTACACTCCACCACAAAGACAAATGTATCCTTCAGATGCAGTAGGGTTGGTGATTTCAGAGCTCCATTGGAAAGAACATGACTAATAAAAGCCTTGGTACCTGTGAATTATTCCAGCAGTCATTCTACACCTCATATGTTTGTCTCCTCAACAGAAAGGTATAAAAGGTTATGATCTGAGTTTTAAACCCTTGGGGAGACATGTCATTATTGAAACAATTCTATTTATAGACAGCTACCTTTCAAATATGCTATAACAGCTGACACAGAAATTTTGGGTTAGGTCATCAAGAGACATCATCACTAAAATGATTGTTCATAATATGCAAAAGAGATGTTGTAACATACTGTTAGTCTTTTGGAAAACTTGAGACAAATACAGGTTTTCATTAGTTAAAATACCAAGAGGCACCATATTGGTATGTTTGAGTAGAGAAAAATGTGTTGGAAGCAGCGCCCTCCTTGATCAAAAAACCATGACACAGTTCAATTTCTTCTGCAGCAAAGGGTCCTACAAGTAAGTTTACAAGTTCATCAAGTACAAGAGTACTTTGGCATAGTTGTTCAGGTTCTGGAAATCATCAAAGGCAAATTCCACATGCCACTGCTGCAAAAGGAGACATTTCTTCAAGTGAGAAACAGTCAAAGTTTCAAAAGACATATTTCTCCAAAAAGGTTATGTCATTTCGTAAAGGAAAATGGGCTTAGAAAGAGGTGATCATCGCTTCTGGGTTTTGTTTAAAACAAAGAAATTTAATTTCATTTGCGAAAAGTATGGTTTCAAATATGGATTTAAAAAAACAAATGTTTTTCAAAACTTTTGAAAAGAACCCTCTCAAAATCAAATATTAAAGGGACTGTTGGTTTTTCTCTACTTTAAACAAAGGTCAAAGCCATTGCATTCCATTTTGAAATCCCTCAAGCCCGAGCAAAGCCCCTTTGTTGCCCTCAAGGTCAAACCGGGAAGTTTTGGAGCAATTTGAAGAAGTTTTTGACAGTTGGAGCTGCGCAGCGCGCCTGGAAAAGCGCGCGGCGCGCTCAGAGGAAAATTTGCACAGGCGCATAACTGTTGCGCGGCGCGCCTGTACATGCGAGCGGCGCGCCTGTGCACTCGGGTCCTGTCGACCCGACAGGTGACCCCACACCTTATTGTGCGTGGCGCCCTTCCTTCTAAACGCGTCGCGCGTAGATGTGGCCTCCAAAACGCCCTCAAATCACCTTTGAAGTGTGCTCAACCTCGCCTCCAAAGCCATCATCAAGTTCTCAAGGTATTTTTACGTGCCTCCCTTGGTTTTTCAAACTGCATAGTGATGCAAAAGGGTTAAAAAATCACAGTCCAAATCACTATTTTGAGTTTTCTAAGAGAGGTGTGTTTTTTGGTTAAACACTCGGGGTTACCATATCACTATGAGCCTGAGGTCTGCATATTAGAATTGCTGTGTTTGTTGGTATAAGACCCAAGTGCATACCCCCAAAAAAAACACAGTGGGAAGGTGGAAGAGTTTGGGAAATGTAAGGTTAAAGGTTGTCAGATGAAAGCAATACACTTGTTGTTAAATAAACAGTAAAGCATCCCATAAACATTTTTACCTTGTCCAGTTTTCCTCTGTGTCAACAAAGCATAACAATGTTTAAACTTGCATCCCATGGAGAAGAGCCAGTGAGGAATCCGCCATTATAATCTGAAGGTGTTTTTGTCAAAATTGTGCCAGTGACAGTGAAGTATTTTGGTTGAAAAGAGCCTTGTTTGATTAACACTCTTACCTTTGTTTAAACCCTCAGAAGCATGTCAAAGCTCTGCCACCTTGTCCTATAGGCAGTAAATTGTGACTGTGTGTTTATATAATCTGGTTGACTGTGTTTTGGTGAAAGCTTTGTTGGTTGAGTTGCATACTAGGAAAAGGGCATGATTTTGAAATTGAGAAGTATACCCCAGTCAAAGACACAAAAATATGTTGTTGACCTCCAAACTTCAAAGGGCAAGGTGACCCTATCACCACGCACAACAATTTCACATTGACTGGGTATATTCTTTTCACTGTATCTTCTTCTTAAAGGGTTTTGCTGGTTGGATTACACATCAAAAGTGGGGAAGGCTTCATTTTAAGGACTAGAGGTTTTGTATGGAGAGGGCTATTGTGCACAAACATTCGAAAACATTATTTCCCTATCAAAACAGTGGGATTGACAGAGTTTAGCTCCAAGAAGGCATTTTAAAGACAGTGAGACATTTTGGTGCTTCAAAACATATTTAGCCCAAAATGCCACCTAGGCAAGACAGCAGAAGCAGTTTACATAGAAGATATGAGCCAATTTCTACAGAAGAGGTCAATGCACATCCATCCATCCTTTTCAACTTTCATGAGGTAGGTTGTTTAGATTTCTGCCAGAAGGTACAGGAGGTCAAAATTTTCTCGCCCTTGACACACCTATGCGCCCTGAGGTTCCAAAGAAAGCATTTCCAGGTAGCAGACCTTGATTTCAAGTTTTCCCCGAGGTCAGTGTCTAAAGCCACCAAAATTCCATATCATGGCGAGAAATGGTTCAAACAGACCCATCTAGACTTGGATGACTACAAGCCTTTCATCAAGCCCGAGCATAGAGATACTTGCACTACTATTTTTCCTTTCTCTTATCTTCTTGATAGCTATGCTCCTCTAATGAAGGTCATAATGAAGTATTTTACTTGTGAAGGGAGATTTACTCGAGTTTATGCCTATCATGTTCGACTATTGATGCATTTCACTAGAACTAGGCAGCTCAATCTCCCTTACTTTTTATGCAAAAGCATCGAGAAGATGGCATCCTTAGTCCAGAAGAAGACTCCATCTCTGCAAATAGCTTCCCTTTTCCATCATTCTCTGATCAAAATTATCATCCTACACCAGCTAGAGAAGAAAGAGGTTCCATGGGATGTTTTCATTAGTCACCCAGACTTCTCCACTGTTCCTCCGGTCCATATATCTCCCACCCCACCTATTCATCGCCCCGTACCTTTGTCCAGCAGGCCTACTCCTAGAAGGCTCAAGATTACTATAGAACAGTCAGGACAACATGAAGAAGAAGGACATGAACAGGTAGAAAAAGAAGAGGACAAACATGAAGAAACTGATGAAGACCAGCAGCATGATTTTGATGGTCAGGGGCAGCAGCTTGAGCCACAAAGTGAGCATGAAGTTGATACACACCAGCAGCTTGATGTTAGTGAACAGGGGCAGCAGTTTGAACAGCAAGAAGAAAGGGATGAAGAGCAGCAAACTGAAGATGAAGAACAGCAGCAGGACAGTGGTGAAGGTCAGCAGCAGGAGCAAGAAGAAAAGAGTGCTGAACAGCAGCATCTCAGTGAAAATGAACAGCAGGGACAAGAGGAAGAGCAGCAGCTTGATATTGAAGGTCATGAACAGCAGTTTGGGCAGAAATTTGAACAACAGCTTGAGCCACAAAATGAACAAGAAATCCAAGCACAGCAGCAGCATAATGTTGATGATCAAGGGCAACAAGAATTTGAGACAGATCAGCATCATGACATTGAAGAGCAGAAGCAACCTGAATAAGACACACAACAGCCTCAAGGAGAGCAGCAGTTTCAAGAAGATGACAAGGGCAAAGCAATTGTACCTCCTTCTCCTAAAAAGACAAAGCCCAGCACAGCAAGAAAGAAAGGGCCTAAGGCTGCCACTCCAAAAGTGACAAGAGTTGTCCCTAGCAAAAGAAAATCGCCAAAGAGGTCTCCCACTAGCATGCCAAGAAGGAAGAGTGCAAGGTTAGCTTTCAAGGGCAGAGGGAAAAGCAAGATAGGAGAAAGTCAAGAACATGGAGGTGCATTGGCTGTCATTCCAATCCAAAGTGATGACAGCGATAATGAAGCCCACATTCTTGAAAACCTTCTAATCCATCGAGAGGGTCAAATTGAAGCATTGGAGAATGACCTTCATCGGGCAAAGACCTTCAATCACTTTTTGGAGATCCAAAATAAACAAATGAATGTCCATTTGGCTGTCCATGAGGCACGAGCTATCAAATACAAGAATGAAGCAGCTAAAGCACACATAAGGATAGAGGAGCTCATCGGTGAGTTTGATGAAAATGAAGAGGAAGACCAGCCTAGGCGGAAGAGGCCTAGAACCATAGGGCTTAAAAGAGCCCTGGAAAAGCAAAAGGAAGAAGAACAAGCCCAGCTTCAATCTTTTCCCCTCACTGCACTACTTGAGCAAGAAATTGAAGAAAATAAGGAGGCATGGCTAGAAAGAGCCCATAAACACTTGGAGATGAAGCTTGAAAAGGCAAACAGAGACCTGGAGCTACAAAGGAAAATGACACAGCACTATCAAAGGTTGAATCAGTTTGCCTAGCGCAAGCTAAAGGCCACCCAAGAAAAACTGAAGGAAGAAAAGGGGAAGTGCCCGACACGAAAAGAGAAGAAAGGCATATCAGCGCTTGACATTTTGGCTTTAGCTTCGGAGCATGCTGCTAAGGACCCTTGAGGGTCATGCACACAGATTTTGGGCCCATTTTGACAACTTTTGGTGTTTTGGCATTTTTGAGTTTTTGATCAAACTCTCATAAATTCGCCATTTCATTTTGAGGATTCATCAAGGGAGGAGAATGGTATCATCAGATGCCATAATTTCATGAGCATGTCCTCAGTGATTTTCAGAGCATTTGGAGATCATTTTCCCCTTCAAAACAACAAAAAGGGCTCGCATTTTGCACACTCTGCCCGGTCTATTAGCAGACTGTAATTTTCTGGCTTTTTACACACAAGTGCAGATTTGGAGGACTTCTGGGCATCGAATTGTAAAAATTTCAGTTGCGCCAGAAAGTAGACACTCAGAGCTTTCCAACGAGCTACCATGAGCCTCTTTTTGACACCGGGAAGGCTGCCAAATGTTTCCGGCAAGTCAGGGGACCTTTTGTTGATGAAAATTTGAAGTATTTTTGTAATTTTTGAACCTCAAAAATCTGCTTTTTCCAAATGTGCATTTAGCTATTTTTACACTTGGAAAATGATACAAAGTCAATTAAATTCCTTTTTTTAGCAATTTTTAGATATTTTATGAGATATTTTTGTGCCTTGGGCTTTGCAAAGCCTCAAGGACAAGTTTAGATATTTTGATTAGGCCAATGAGGATGGAAGTTGAACCATGACGTTTTCCTCACTTGAGCCTATTTATTCCACAAGCTCTCATTTGTAAACAAGGCTGAACTTCAGAAGAGAAGCAATATATGGTCATATGAGCTTTGAAGGAAATACTTGTGTTATGCTTATGGATTGACTTTGATGTTCTTTGATGAATGAAGAAGGATTGTTGATGGATTCCATGACTTGGTAGAATGGTATAGTGTCTCTTGCTTTGTTGTTGTCTTCTAGTTTTCATTCATGATACATGTTTCTTGCTTGCTATAGATCGGGTAGAGAATAAATTTGAGATATGCCCATGGAGGCACCTCAAATTTCCCCGACCTTCATAGCTTATGTTTTCTTTCTTTCCTTAGTTGCATTAGAGAATTCTTAACTCATTTTTTAACAACTTGAGGATATTGTTGCTAGCTCATTCATAGGACTATGCATGTTGAGTAGATGTATGGTAAAATTCTGCTTACCTATGATCGTCCATACCCCATCCATGAAACTATCTCTTTGACTGATTAGATTATCATTTTGTTTGAACCAAGGAGGCCTAGTCCCGATCTAGCCCTTTGCCTAAAACTATGAAAGCTTGTTTGTCAAAGTGCCCAATAACTTAAAGACTGTGTTTAGGCGTTCCAGCATAGTATTTTGAGTTTTTAGTCCGTCTTATGTGTTTTTCCCAAAGTCTGATAGCCATTTCCCAAAGTTAGAGGGTCTTATACTTCTATGCATGGCTTGAATGTTTATTTCCATATATTATTTAGCGTGTAGTTACATTTTGCATGATTAATGGCTTGCCATACCATGTTTATGTCAGCTATCAAACTAGTTATGCTTGAAATCCTTCGTCTTTCACGAACTTAATGTCCATTTACTCCATTTTGCCCTAAGATCCTTTCTACCTTGAATCAAATCGGCCCTTCAACAGCCTTGTATCGTCATCTAATAGCTTTCTTGACCTTTTGACTCCATAGCCCAGTTAATCTAACATCTTGTTATCTATTTTATATCTTTGATCAGTTTCATCCCTCACAACTTAAAAAACAAAAATTAAAAACTTACTTCATAACTAGCCTAAAATCAGAACACAATAAACAAACACACAGATATCCATTACGCATATAGAGAGAGCCCTCTCTCAGTCCAGGAAGGCTAGGTCCTCGGGCTCCAAAGCTTGGTTTGATGTTACACTGTCATTTGGCTTGCTAATCAGCGAAATCACGGGACCCTAACATAAGTAATAATGGCTATCACTTGGTGGGAATTTGAGTTAGTGACAATCTAAGGACACCTTGTGAACTCTTAGAAGTCCTTTATTCTTCAAGAATAATTTGCCAAGGAGCCACCTCATCGCCACACTAACATAATGGCTTATCACTGCGACTCGAGTATTAAACAAACTTAGTTTCCCCCTAATCTTTAGAGACTTTGAGAATATTAGTTGGCCTGACTTATCCCACCGCCACTAACATTATGGCAATCAATGGTGGGACTCGAGTATTAAACAAACTTAGTTTCCCTAATCTTTAGAGACTTTTGAGAATATTAGTCAGTTGACTTATCCCACCGCTCACTAACATAATGGCGATCACGGTGGCACTTTGAGTTAGTGACAATCTAAGTACACCTTAGTAACTCCTGAAGTCTCAATCAAGCTTAGAAAACTTAAGTGTTGTTTGAAGAGTAGAAGCTAGCCCTTTCACCATCTTAGCAAAATGATGACTCAGCTGTAAGACACTCTTCCAAACCTTAGGCACATAAAAACTCAGAAAAACCCTAAAACAAAACTCCCTTAGATTGGTTTTTGTCAGTACTGGTGGTGGACCATACACACATATCTCAAAAACAACCAATTTCCACCTGGCGACTCCACTAGCCTCCAGTAGACCTTACTATTTTATCGAACTCTAGATTACCATCCAATTGATCTATCCCCTCGCTCACTAACATAGCGGGAGATGGTGGGATACTGAGTACATGACAGTCTAGCAAACTCTTATAGACTCCTTAAGTCCTTTAGATACTTAAGAAAGCAAGCAGTCCATAGAATCATTTAGAGTAAACTCTTTTTGTAATCGCCACCACAGAAAAGTGTTGAAACAAATTTAGAATACCTTAAACCATAGGCTGCACATAAAACTCAAAAAATTCCAAAAACATTTCCAGATTAGTTACTGGTGGTGGACCATAGCTATTTTCACAAAAACAACCAAGTTCCACCTGGCAACTCCACTAGTCCATCCCTTTTATTTTGACCATCCTTCACCTTAGTAGAACTTTAGAGAGACCACCCATCCAAAACATTCGTCAATACCATCCTCTCTAAACTCTAAATCCAAAATCTGGCTTCACGAAGAATCAACACCAAATCCCATCCAGACCCAAATCCCCCTATCATAGTAGATGACCCAGAGAAGATTCTGTGGCAAGCTTCCGAAACTGACCATCTAGCTACTGGTAGATCCATCCGTAAAACAAGATCGGTACCTAAACATCTCACTATCCTACCAGATTCACCTTTTGAATTAGAGTCATCAAAAACTCTTCTCAGAAGCAAATCATATAGTAAGATAAAATTTGACGATCTTGAACCCCTAGACCCACCACAGAGTCCTAGTATAGAAGCTTCACATTCCACCCCCCTCGATTTTCAGCTTCTCCATCACTTTGGCTCCTACCATCCTAGATCTGCTCAAAACCAGATCACTAGTCCAAGTTCATCTGCCACACCTATCCAAACCACCACTGTTCAAACCACCTCATCTCATCCCATTAGTACTCATCTTGTACATCATCCATTAGCTCCCGTCATGGTAGCCTAGTACGCACCTTTGGTGTTTCCACCGCATTTGGCTCCTCTCCCAAATAAATATCAAGACAAAATCCCACACTTTACTGGAGAAGACACCACCACACCTCAACAGCATATAAGTAGGATTAGTGATGCTTATGAATACCTGGAGGTACAAGATGAGACCGTCAGAATGAGAATATTCGCCCAAAGCCTGGGTGGTGAACCCAAAACATGGTTCAAAAGCTTGACTCCAAACAGCATCCACAACATCCCAGAACTACATCAAATCTTCAGAAATAGGTGGGAAGTCTGAAGGAACCCTATTCAAATCCTGTCAGAATATAACAACCTAAAACGAGAAAATGGGGAAAGTGTCCAGGCTTACTGCACTAGGTTCAACAGTGTATATAACTCCCTCCCACCTCATTTCAAACCCCCACTTGGTTTAGCCTTGGAAAAATTCCCCGAGGGTTTCGATCCGGACATGACATATCATCTGAGAGACAAATATCCCCCTACCTTAGAGGAAATGCAACAAATAGCCATAAAAGCAGATGCCAACTTAGCAGAAAAAAGGGCTAGGACTAGATCAGAAAGAAAGGTCACATATAAAGACGAGGTCTCCACTTCATCGCCTTCCCTAGATCCTAGAATAGATGACTTAGTCAAAACCATGGCCAAAATGTGGGAAAGGATAAATGAAAAAGCTCCTGTTAGGGACAACCAGCCAAACCCTCCAAACAGAAACCGAAACCAAAATTTTAGGAGGGAGCAGCCTCAAAACAGACCAAGGGAAAATGACCAACAAATTAGGCCACCATTTAATGAAAATTATGTGGAAGAAGAAGATAGGGATACATAACCCATTGATGAAAGTCATTTGAACCTCATAGGGTCTGATAATGAGAGCGAGGTGTACCTCACAGAAGAAGAACAAGCGTTCTTTTCTCCTAATCAGGATGAGGCCAACTATGAAGATCTTGACGACCCTGCCATAGATTTTCAAAATGCCATAATAGAAGCTCACTAGAAATATGACCTTAGAAGCAAAAGAAATCAGGATAATTCCAAGAAAGGTAACTCAGATACTTCTAAAACCCCTGATACCATCCTTAGGAAAGAAGTAAACAGTAACAAAATCATGGTCGAGAAGAGTGACCAAAACAAAACTAAAGTTACCCAAACTAGTTCTGACTCAGATGCTCCTAGCACTTCCACAAAATTTACCGAAGCAACTATGGCAAACAAAATCCCAAAACAAGGCCAACAAACTCAGAACATAGAAAAGGTCATGGCTGAAAAAGATGAAACAAACATATCCAAACTTCAGCTGCCTTTTAGTTTTGAAGGCGAAATCGCTAAGATCAAGATCACCATGCCTCTTACCGAACTCATCGCCCAAAACTCTTACAAATCCCAAGTGTTAAAGGTCCTAAATCTAGGAAATGATGCGAACACTGTTAATCTGGCTGATGACACTCCTGAAGTGTTGTTTGGTTCGAAGATAGAGGGAAAATTCCAAGAAGGAAATACTCTTCCATTTTACATTAGCCTAAAAATCCATGACCAAATCCTCCACAATGCCATGCTAGACTCCGGCGCCTCACATAATCTTATGCCGAAGGTAGTAATGGAAAGACTGGGCCTGGAAATCACAAGACTATACAAAGACTTATATTCATTTGATTCGAGTAGAATCAAATGCCTAGGTTTGATCAAAGACCTTTGTTTTAGTCTGGCCCAAATACCTGCAAAACATTTAATCATGGATATAGTAGTGGCAGACATCCCTCCAAAGTACGGGATGCTTCTATCCAGATCCTAGGGAGCCAAACTCCAAGGGAATATTCAACTGGACATGTCATACACCACCATTCCTGTGTTTGACCAAACAAGAATACTCTACCGAGAGTCACACATGAAATACATGATTAGTAGTCAAGAGAAACCAGACAACATTCCAATGTATTCCTTGCATTCCGACCTAAACTCTTTTATTCTACATATTGATGAAGACATGGAGGAAGAGTCAGAAGAAACTGAAATAAACTTAGATACACCACATCAGCCGCCCCTGGTGCTCTATGATGAACTAGACACTCAAAACTACCATGATCATGAACATATGTGTCTTGTAGAAAGTAAGTATGTCCCTTCTAAGGTGGGATTAGAGCAAGAAGCGCAAACCCTTATGTACTATCAAGTGAATTTCTCTAGCCCTAGTCAAACACAAGCAGTAACCTGCAGAAATTTTTTCCGGGTAAAGGCTTTAGAATACTTACACATCATAAACTTGTTTGGAACTCAGGAGCAGGGAAGTTTAATGTTTCTACCATACCTCAAAGATTTACCACAACATAACTCTTCTACTGCAAATGAAGCTTTGACTGTAGCTTTAACATCCCAAACCCAAATTCCGGAGAGAATACCTGATAAACTTCTCATGGTCAAGGATGATAGCTGCAGTCCCAGCATACCTGAGCTACCAAAATTGGCTCACATTCTGTCTTTTCATGAGGAACTCAGAAATGCTAAAATCATAAATCTCATGCAGAATACCAATTTCTACAGGAAAAACAAGGGAAAATGCTGTGATACTTTGTCTCCCTCAAAGAATAACTTTGACAAAAGAAAACATAACAATCTGAACCAAACTGTAATAATCAGGGATAAAACAGCTGGTCATAGAGTCTGTTTCGATTTTAGAAATACTACTGCATATCCCTATAACAGAAATTCTGTTTTTTCTACCCAAGACCATGATGTACCAATTAAAAGTGCTTTTAATCATGTGTTTTCGCAAGATGATGTTTCAGGTTATGTTCAAAAGATTCCCTTGCAAAGTAGACAGCTTAAAGATTTTTTCCAGTTTGCAGGAGGTAGATCTAATTTCAGAATCAAAATTGCAAAACCACCCAATATCAGAAATCTGTTCATGAAGGCCATGTTCCCAGTTTTAAATTTCTGCATTTTTGCATACCTTGATGATGTCATTATCTATTTCAAGAATGACCAAGAGTACATGCATTACTTGAGGAAGATGTACAGTAAGGAAAGGAGTGGAAATCAGATATTCAAAGAGGTACAGCGGGAAGATACCGGTTTGTTTAGAGATTCTTGCATGAATCCCTATGTCATGTTAGAGAGAGAAAACTTTCCAAATTTCTCTTTTCAAGAGTTGAGTGGGCCAAGGGTGAGAGGAGATCCTTACGAGGATAAGATGCTTAAATTTCGTCATTTCCAAGATTTCTGAGTTTGAAACACTTTCATTCATTGTACATACCACTGTTTGAAAAATAGAAAAATAGAAAAGTAAAAAACAATAAAAGATAGAAAATTCAAAAACAGTAAAATATAGAAAAGGGGGCGAGTGAATATAGAACAAAGGCCCCATGTTCCAAAAATAGTCTTTCAGAAAGCGAGCAAGTCTAAATGCCGCTACTAGTACTTCAATGTCTTGTTCAGCTATCTAGCCTAATCATAGCTGAGCATGTTTAAATTTATTTGCTGATAAGTTAGTGAGTGCAAAAGATAGTCAACATTGTGTAAGATTGACTTATCACAGAGTTTAGATTAGGGAGAGATTCTGGTTCCACATGCCTAAAACAAAACCAAAGAGAGAAGCGAGGGGTGAAAAATACATTGTACATCTTAGCCCCGCTTGTCTAGTTTTCCTTTTGTTGCAAAATAATATTTGTGTGCAGCTTGTCTTTTATGCCGCAAATGCATGACAAATCAGACTGCCTAATCCTGATTTGATCATTTTAAATTTCATGTTTTAGATTAGAGAACAAAATCTTGTCAAACTGCTTAATCTTGACAGTTGATCTAGCATAGGTAGAGTAATGAAGGAGTTCATCAGCTTAATCTGAACTCCCTGCAGATATAAGAGTAGAAATAGATAGGTTCATTTTGCAAAAAGAAAAATATACATTGTCAAAAGGCTGCTAGTTCAAATGCACTAAAGAGAAGAAAAAATGTTAGGAAAGATCGTGGGGTAGGTAGAAATATCATTGATGTTAACCATGCTGTCACTTTTCAGAAATAACATCAAAGAAGGGTGAATTTTTGCGCCAATGGGTAAGGCACTGGTCTTCATAAGCCAAAGATTTGAATTCTGAACACCTCCTGACGAGGATCTGCCCTCCCCAAATGGAGCCACTGTTAGTCATCCGTATTTTTCACTTGTTGGTGATGACTAGATCCATAGCTAAGTTTTCTAGAAGCTGATCTCCATATGTCAATTTGTCATCTAGAAAACCCTCATAAAACGTTTTTCGCCCTCCTACTTTTCAGTCCGCCCATGTCAAGGTTAAACCTCATTATCACTATCCTATCTAGCTTTAGCCCTACTGGTCTGCTCATCAACTCTAAAGGACAATCCAAGTCTGTTTCAAAAGTATCCCCTAAGTTAGGAAGTGGCGCTTTAAGGCATTTTACCCTTGGCAACCATCAAAAGGCAAAAAACCTCCATCTGCTACAGACCAATCATGATAGACCTCCTGCTCTGCAAATGAAATTGATCACAGCTCTAAGTCGCGCCACTTACACACCCCTAAGTCTCAACAATGCATAGAACACAATCTCAAGCTGATTTTAGGTGTTTTACAGTGTTTTATGGATTTTACAAAGGCAGGAAACTTGTCATCATCTCAGGAGAAAATTATTGAATCCACATTCAGAAGAACAACTGCTTCTCAATGTAAACATGAGCCTGAGATACATCTGCAGGGTAAGGAGTTACTCATCAAACTCTTACAGCTTCATTCAGCCTGATAGCACAGTAAAAGAAAGACAACACTGTTAAACAAACTTGTTATTTGTCATGGCCAAAAACCTCCTTCATCTATAAGCAGAGGGTTAAGGCGCCTCCTTCATCTACAAGCAGAGGGCGCTGGCCAATATTGACTTGAAGAAATTACAAAACTAACTATAAGCACGGGTTTGTTTTTACTAGACAGTGAAACATTGATTCAAGGTTTCTGAAGGAAAGTGATGATCAAAACAGGGCTAAGATCTGAAATGTGCAAGACAAAATAAAGCAGGGTTTTTGGTCTTATGTCCTAAGAAAGAAGATAAATTGAAATTGCCAGCATCATCATCATGGCACATCAAAAAGAGACTCCATTAATCAAAGCTATCATGACAAAATACCTCTGCAGGGGTGTTAATATGAATGGCTCAAATCAGTCTTGAGTAGGAAAAAACTTTAGTAAAAAGGACCTCTGTGTGTTCTTTTGTTTCTGTTAAAATGTGGAATACAGTCCATGGTGTCTGGATGAACATAAAGAAAAGGCAGGCAAGTAGTACCCAGCCCCAGACATAAGACATCTTGATATCAATCAAAGCGCCCATGTAATTCCATTTGTTGCAATCTACACTCCACCACAAAGACAAATGTATCCTTCAGATGCAGTAGGGTTGGTGTTTTCAAAGCTCCATTGAAAAGAGAAAGACTGATAAAAGCCTTGGTACATATGAAAAATTCTAGCAGTCATGCCACACCTCATGTGTTTGTCTCCTTAGAACAAAGGTATAAAAAGCTTATGAATTTGAGTTTTAGACTATTGGGAGGCATGACATTAATGAAAGTAACTCCAATCATAGACGGGTGTCTTTTTGAAACTGTTTATCACAGCTGGCAAAGGCAATCTGGGCTTTTATTACCAAGAGACATCACCACTAAAACAAATTGTTCATAATAGGCAAAAGAGATGCTTTGACATACTGTCAGTGTGTTGGAAAGTTTGAAACAAACATAGGTTTTTATTATTCAAGTGGACAGAGACATCATGGTAATATTTTATGAGCAGAGAAGTGTATTGGAAAAAGGTGCCTTTCTTAATCAAAAGACCATGGAAAATTCTAAAAAATGCAGAAATTTTTGACACCTACAGTTAGGGAAAAGAATTGATGAAGCGCAGGGAGGAAAATTTTTTCAGACCAAGTTTAAAAGGGTAAGCCATCTCCTTTCAAAATATCAGAGACAAGTATGCCATTCAAGAATCAGAAAGTATAAAGGTTATTGAGGCAACAGTTCAATTTCTTCTGCAGCAAAGGGTCCTACAAGTAAGTTTATAGGTTCATCAAGTACAAGAGTGCTTTGGCATAGTTCTTCAGGTTCTAGAAATCATCAAGGGAAAAACCCACATGCCACTGTCACTAAGAAGGCAGATTCTTTTAAAAACAAGTCAAAACACCCTTCTGTCACATGTTTGATAAAGAGAATAGTTTTTAGGAAGCTACAGGCACAAGATGGTTTTGAACTTCTAAAGCAAGCAGATTAAATACCCTTCAAAGTGGAAGCACAGTGAACAAAGTGTAACCTTTTGGATATATTATGAAGTAAAGAGGTTAATACATGTTTAAAGCTATTTAAAGCACATGCACGTTCTTTGCCAATAATCAAAAAACATTTGGGTTGTCAAAAAAGCAAACAAAGTATTGTTTCGGATACCAAGGGGTTTTTGTTTTTGTTGCTTTTAAAGGTTAAAAGACCGTTGCTCCCACTTATTCGACATTTCAAATCCACGAGCGTTTTCCTCTTTCGCGGATCAACCAAGTCGAAGAATAAAATTTGAGGTTTTTCACGGGTTTGTCACAGTTTTCACCGCGCGGCGCGCTCAGAGGCAGAAATACACGGGCGGAGAACTGTGGCGTGGCGCGCCTGTACATGCGTGCGGCGTGCCTGTGCACTCGGGTCCTGTCGACCCGACACCTTATTGTGTGCGGCGCCCTTCCTTCTAAACGCGTCGTGCGCGGGTTTGGCCTTCAAAACGCCCTCAAATCACCTCTGAAGTGTGCTCAACCTCGCCTCCAAAGCCATCATCAAGTTCTCAAGGTATTTTTACGTGCCTCCCTTGGTTTTTCAAACTGCACAGTGATGAAAAAGGGTTAAAAAATCACAGTCCAAATCACTATTTTGAGTTTGCTAAGAGAGGTGTGTTTTGTGGTTAAACACACGGGATTACCATATCACTATGAGCCTGAGGTCTGCATATTAGAATTGCTACGTTTGTTGGTATAAGACCCAAGTGCATACCCCCAAAAGAAAAACACAGTGGGAAGGTGGAACAGTTTGGGAAATGTAAGGTTAAAGGTTGTCAGATGAAAGCAATACACTCGTTGTTAAATAAACAGTAAAGCATCCCATAAACGTTTTTACCTTGTCCAGTTTTCCTCTGTGTCAACAAATCATAACAGTGTTTAAACTTGCATCCCATAGAGAAGAGCCAGTGAGGAATCTGCGATTATAATCTGAAGGTGTTTTTATCAAAATTGTGCCAGTGATAGTGAAGTATTTTTGTTGAAAAGAGCCTTGTTTGATTAACACTCTTACCTTTGTTTAAACCCTCAGAAGCATGTCAAAGCTCTGCCACCTTGTCCTATAGGTAGTAAATTGTGACTGTGTGTTTATATAATCTGGTTGACTGTGTTTTGGTGAAAGTTTTGTTGGTTGAGTTGCATACTAGGACAAGGGCATGATTTTGAAATTGAGAAGTATACCCCTGTCAAAGACACAAAAATATGTTGTTGACCTCCAAACTTCAAAGGGCAAGGTGACCCTATCACCACGCACAACAATTTCACATTGACTGGGTATCTTCTTTTCACTGTATCTTCTTCTTAAAGGGTTTTGCTGGTTGGATTACATATCAAAAGTGGGGAAGGCTTCATTTTAAGGACCAGAGGTTTTGTATGGAGAGGGCTATTGTGCACAAACATCCGAAAACATTATTTCCCTATCAAAATAGTGGGATTGACAGAGTTTAGCTCCAAGAAGGCATTTTAAATACAATGAGACAGTTTGGTGCTTCAAAACATATTCAGCCCAAAATGCCACCCAGGCAAGACAACAGAAGCGGTTTACACAAAAGATATGAGTAAATTTCTACAGAGGAGGTCAATACACATCCATCCATCCTCTTCAACTTTCATGAGGTAGGTTGTTTAGATTTCTGCCATACGGTACAGGAAGTCAAAAGTTTCTCGCCCTTGACACACCTATGCGCCTTGAGGTTCCAAAGCAAGCATTTCCAGGTAGCAGACCTTGATTTCAAGTTTTCCCCGAGGTCAGTGTCTAAAGCCACCAAAATTCCATATCATGGCGAGAAATGGTTCAAACAGACCCATCTAGACTTGGATGACTACAAGCCTTTCATCAAACCCGAGCATAGAGATACTTGCACTGCTATTTTTCCTTTCTCTTATCTTCTTGCCAGATATGCTCCTCTAATGAAGGTCATAATGAAGTATTTTACTTGTGAAGGGAGATTTACTCGAGTTTATGCCTACCATGTCTGACTATTGATGCATTTCACTAGAACTAGGCAGCTAAATCTCCCTTACTTTTTATACAAAAGCATTGAGAAGATGGCATCCACAGTCCAGAAGAAAACTCCATCTCTGCAAATAGCTTC
This sequence comes from Pinus albicaulis, assembly GCA_034641835.2. Classification (NCBI taxonomy): domain Eukaryota; kingdom Viridiplantae; phylum Streptophyta; class Pinopsida; order Pinales; family Pinaceae; genus Pinus; species Pinus albicaulis. The sequence goes on along the minus strand of CM076579.1, from coordinate 1,647,034,673 downwards.
CCTTTTCCATCATTCTCTGATAAAAATTATCATCCTACACCAGCTAGAGAAGAAAGAGGTTCCATGGGATGTTTTCATTAGTCACCCAGACTTCTCCACTGTTCCTCCGGTCCATATATCTCCCACCCCACCTATTCATCGCCCTGTACCTTTGTCCAGCAGGCCTACTCCTAGAAGGCTCAAGATTACTACAGAACAGTCAGGACAGCATGAAGAAGAAGGACATGAACAGGTAGAAAAAGAAGAGGACAAACATGAAGAAACTGATGAAGACCAGCAACATGATTTTGATGGTCAAGGGCAGCAGCTTGAGCCACAAAGTGGGCATGAAGTTGAAACACACCAGCAGCTTGATGTTGGTGAACAGGGGCAGCAGTTTGAACAGCAAAAAGAAATAGGTAAAGAGCAGCAAACTAAAGATGAAGGTCAGCAGCAGGAGCAAGAAGAAAAGAGTGCTGAACAGCAGCATCTCAGTGAAGATGAATAGCATGGACAAGAGGAAGAGCAGCAGCTTGATATTGAAGGTCATGAACAGCAGTTTGGGCAGGAATTTGAGCAGCAGCTTGAGCCACAAAATGAATAAGAAATCCAAGCACAACAGCAGCATAATGTTAATGATCAAGGGCAACAAGAATTTGAGGCAGATCAGCATCATGACATTGAAGAGCAGAAGCAAACTAAAGAAGACACACAACAGCCTCAAGGAGAGCAGCAGTTTCAAGAAGTTGACAAGGGTAAAGCAATTGTGTCTCCTTCTCCCAAAAGAACAAAGCCCAGCACAACAAGAAAGAAAGGGCCTAAGGCTGCCACTCCAAAAGTGACAAGAGTTGTCCCTAGCAAAAGAAAATCGCCCAAGAGACCTCTCACTAGTATGCCAAGAAGGAAGAGTGCAAGATTGGCCTTCAAAGGGAAAGGCAAGATTGGAGAAAGTCAAGAACATGGAGGTGCATTGGCTGTCATTCCAATCCAAAGTGATGACAGCGATAATGAAGCCCGAATCCTTGAAAACCTTATAATCCATCGAGAGGGTCAAATTGAAGCATTGGAGAATGACCTTCATCGGGCAAAGACCTTCAATCATTTCTTGGAGATCCAAAATAAACAAATGAATGTCCATTTGGCTGTCCATGAGGCGCGAGCTATCAAATACAAGAATGAGGCAGCTAAAGCACAAGTAAGGATAGAGGAGCTCATCGGTGAGTTTGATGAAGATGAAGAAGAAGACCAGCCTAGGCGGAAGAGGCCTAGAACCATAGGGCTTAAAAGAGCCCTGGAAAAGCAAAAGGAAGAAGAACAAGCCCATCTTCAATCCTTTCCCCTCACTGCACTACTTGAGCAAGAAATTGAAGAGAATAAGGAGGCATGGCTAGAAAGAGCCAATAAACACTTGGAGATGAATCTTGAAAAGGAAAACAGAGACCTGGAGCTACAAAGGAAGATGACACAACACTATCAAAAGTTGAATCAGTTTGTCCGGCACAAGCTAAAGGCCACCCAAGAGAAACTGAAGGAAGAAAAGGGGAAGCGCCCGGCACGGAAAGAGAAGAAAGGAATATCAGCGCTTGAAATTTTGGCTTCAGCTTTGGAGCATGTTGCCAAGGACCCTTGAGGGCCATACATACCAATTTTGGGCCCATTTTGACAACTTTTGGTTTTTTGGCATTTTTGAGTTTTTGATCAAAAACTCATAAATTCGCCATTTCATTTTGAGGATTCATCAAGGGAGGAGAATGGTACCATCAGATGCCATAATTTCATGAGCATGTCCTCAGCGATTATTAGAGCATTTGGAGATCATTTTCCCCTTCAAAACAACGAAAAAGGCTCGCATTTTGCACACTCTGCCCCGTCTATCAGCAAACTGTTATTTTCTGGATTTTTACACACAGGTGCAGATTTGGAGAACTTCTGGGCATCGGATTGAAGAAATTTCAGTTGCGCCGGAAAGTAGACACTCATAGATTTCCAACGATCTATCATGAGCCTCGTTTCTACCTTGGGAAGGCTGCCAAATGTTTCCGGCAAGTCAGGGGAACTTTTGTTGATGAAAATTTGAAGTATTTTTGTAATTTTTGAACCTCTAAAATCTGCTTTTTCCAAATGTGCGTTTAGCTATTTTTGCACTTGGAAAATGATGTAAAGTCAATATAATTCCCATTTTTAGCATTTTTAGATATTTTATGAGATATTTTGTGCCTTGGGCTTTGCAAAGCCTCAAGGACAAGTTTAGATATTTATTTTGAACCAATGGCTAGCTAGTTGCCTTGGTTGGTTTTCCTCCTTCTTGGCCTATATATTCCAAGAGGATTCATTGTAATAGGAGGCTAAACTTGAGAAGAGAAGAAATATATGGTCATATGAGCTTTGGAGAGAATACTTGTGTTATGCTTTTGGATTGCCTCTTGAATGTTCTTGGATGGATGATGAAGGATTGTTGATGGATTCCATGGCATGGTAGAATGGTATGGTGTCTCTTGCTTTATTGTTGTCTTCTAGTTTTCATTCATGATACATGTTTCTTGCTTGCTATAGATCAGTAGAAAACAAATTTGAGATATGCCCATAGAGGCACCTCAAAATTCCAGAATCTTCATAGCCTTCATGTTTTCTTCTTCCTTAGTTGCATTAAAGAATTCTTAACTGCTCTTTAACAACTTGAGGATATTGTTGCTAGTTTCATTCATAGTTCTATGCATGTTAAGTAGGATGTATGGTGTGCTCTGCTTACCTATGACAGTCCATAGTCCCATCCATGAAACTATCTCTTTGACTGATTAAGATTATCATTTTTGTTTGAACCAAGGAGGCCTAGTCCCGATCTCGCCCTTTGCCTAAAACTATGCAAATCTTGTTGTTCAAAGTCCCCAATAACTCGAAGTACTGTGTTTAGGTGTTCCGGCATAGTGTTTTGAGTTGTTAGTCCATCTTATGTGTTTTCTCCAAAGTCTGATAGCCATTTCCCAAAGTTAGAGGGTCTTATACTTCTATGCATGGCTTGAATGTTTGTTTCTATGTATTGATTAGTTTATAGTTACATTTTTCATGATTAATGGTTTTCCCTACCATGTTTATGTTATCTTTTGAACCAGTGATGCTTGAAACTCTTTGTTGTTCACAAACTTGATGTCCATTTACTCCATTTTGCCCAAAAATCCTTTCTACCTTGAATCAAATCGGCCCTTCAACAACCTTGTATTGTCATCTAATAGCTTTCTTGACCTTTTGACCCCATAGCCTAGTTAATCTAACATCTTGTTATCTATTTTATATCTTTGATCAGTTTCATCCCTCACAACTTAAAAAACAAAAAATCAAAAACTTACTTCATAACTAGCCTAAAATTAGAACACAAATAAGCAAACACACAGATATCCCTTACACATATAGAGAGAGCCCTCTCTGAGTCCAGGAAGGCTAGGTCCTTGGGCTCCAAAGCTTGGTTTGATGTTACACTGTCATTTGGCTTGCCAATCAGCCAAATCACGGGACCCTAACACCTTTAAAAATAATTAATTATTTCTATAGAATACAATTCGAGTGGAATCCCACCAAATGATTTCTATATTATCTGGAATACATGAGAGGACATTGTGTGGTGTAATGTCCCATTTCGCCACATTGGAAGCATTTTATCTTTGACATATCCTTCTTCCTCTCGTGTTTCTCTTGTTGTCCCTTTGATGCAAGGGCCATATTCTCTTCCTCCTCCTTCTTGATCTTCGAACTGTTGTTGCTACCCCCCTTAAGTTGACACTTGAGTAAGTTGGAATCCTATTAAAGCAACTGGAATATATTCACCTAACTGTTAATTATTAACAATATATTTTCAATTTACTACGAAAAACACTGAATACATCACACTGCAACCTACACTAAAAAAATACGGAAGAAAATACAAGTGTGGAAAAAAATCTGAACAAGCATAGATCACACAACCATTTGACACAGTTATTTTTGGACTATTGTCCCTGGAAAAACCCAATGCGGGAAAACCAATGCAACAGATTTGAGGGTTTATATATTATGCAGAAAATGTTTCTTAGTATAAATATATGATTTACATACCCATCAAATCATATAGAGAAACTAATATAAGATATATTTTGATACAAACCTCACTCCTCCACGGGAACTCGACATTGATCTGTACGAAGATTGGATTTCCCTGCACTACCTCTGCGTAGTCTTTGCGTCACAATGATGGATTCCCTATGCCTCTGTAGAGGTCTCTCTGCTAGATTGAAATTGAATCCTTCTAGCCTTTGGAAAATATCTTCGAGATTTGGCACTGGCCCAACATTGTCTCCTCTACAGGAAAACAACTTCCCTTCTTCCTCTGCGCAGTGACTGTGCAAGAATTATGTCATTGGTTGTGCACTGCTACAGTGGGTCTCTCTCTGTCTCTGTTGCTATGTACTCTTCGGCTCAGGAATCCTTCCAACCAGAATTACTGCCCCTCTCTACAAAATATCTCTCAATCAAATTTTCTCCTTGAGCACTTCTCACTAAAGAAATCGATCTTTGATCTCCACCAAATGTGTCTCCAATGTGATTTCCAAATGACCCTTCAATCCAATCTTATAGTCCTCTCGTTGAGACTTCAATGAACTAGATTAGATCCCTAATCAACGACTAAGATTAAATTTTGAATTGATCTGTTTATTCGAGATCATTCTCACTTATATTCTATTAATTCACTTTAATTATTTTATTTTCCTAATTTTAAACCTAGGGTCCCTTTAAAAATAATTAATTATTTATATAGAATACAATCTGAGTGGAATTTAACCAAACTGTTTCTCGATTATTTAGAATACATGTGTCTAAGCCTCTCCACAAAATTTGAGACTTAGAGCACATCCGATGCTACCCCAAATCAACACATCATAATAGTTTGCAAGTTATTTGGTCACATTATTATGGCCATATCTCTTGGAAAGGATTATACTCTACTATAAATTATTTATCTCTAGGTTGGGATCATCATTTCCTATAGTTATAACTTGTTGTTTTGGTGGAAAAATAGGCTATAAACTCTGTCCTAAATCTTTTCTTATGAAGATAACCCAACTTGTAGTCATTTATGGTCTAGAGACATGATGGAAAAGTGTCTTGACAACGGGAAGTGTTGGTTGTTATGTGGGAATTTGTCATCAAATCTCTGAGACAATTTTATAAATCAAATAAGGTCAACATTCAACACATCCTACTCATTTCTCACTATTTTTTCAAGGGAAGCCATTCTAGAATATTGCCATTATTTTCACTATTATAATCATAAGTGTCTTCTGAATATTCCAAATAACATTTGTTGCAACTCCGGTTTTTCATGACAAGGTCACTTTCTAAACATGACTATAGGAATCGCATGTGTAATGCTTAGTAACCAAACACAAACTCCAATTAGTTGTTATACTCAAGATTTATGTGCTTTTTCTAGGGTTTCATCATATATGTTTGTCATCTATATACTTAGGGCTAGTCCATTCATTAGACAAGCTAGGTATGTTAAACAATAATTATAGGGCTAGGGCATCATGTAGTCATCAAGCATCTAGTGCTATATGATCCGTCTAGGGATTTCCATCATACCATTGATATGGAACTTGGTTCAACAATGTTAGGGCTTGACCTCATAAATTTTACATCAATGACAACTTTATCCAGCAATCTCCCCCTTTCTCATTGACGGAAATATTCTTTCCCTTTCAACATTTTCTCCTCCTTTAACATCAATGGAAAATGGGGCGTCCTCACATCGCCTTTTTCCATCAAGTGCTCCCCATATCACACTTCTTCTTGTCATGATTCTCCCCATATCATCATGATCTTCTTCTTCTGGAAATGTGGTACAAGAGAGATGTCTTAGTTTTAATTTCTTCATGTGATCAACAATCTCCCCCTGCTTGCATAAAATCCTCTTTCTCTCTTTTTTTTCTTATGGAACCCAAGAAAAGAAAGATTATTGTTTTGAGTGGAAGGAATATTCAACAAAAGATGTGTGGTGGAGACAGAACATCATGCTTTTCTTCCCCTAAGCTTTGATATTTTTGATAGTGGAAGAGACCAACTTGGCAATATTTTCTGCAATTTTTTTTAGAGATGATTCATCATAGTCACCAAGAGATAGATATCTATGTGTCTCATGGAATTATTTTCCATATGTGTTATTTTCCATATGTGACTCATCAAGGATTTCATTAGGAATAATCAAATGTCACAGGTTCCCTCTAACAATATGCATGATCTTCTTCTTAGTAGGAAAAATCTCATCATCAAAACTTGAAATATCATATCTGTCAATGTGCATTCATTAGATCAACAACATGTGTTGACGCCTTGAGTGTCCAAGACACTTCCCACATGGTCTCCTTGTGATCCAATTTTCTTCCTTCTCCAAACTTGTGTCATTCTCCTTTCATGCTTGGTTGTCATGGTTTTATCTTGTTTAGGAACCCAAATACAGTTACATTCATGAGCCATATGGCCAATATTATGTCAATTGAATCATTCCATCTTGTTCATTAATGAGGAAGAAAAAAATATTCTTGCAAATTTTATTTTAGGAGGTTGATGGGGACCATTATTTTTGTCGTTATTGAATGCCTGAAAATCCTTTTACATGTTCCAAAAAATTGTGCAGTAGTAATAACCAAAAAATATACTTAGGTACCCGGAGGATGGATCTTGTCTTGATGTACTTTTGAAGTCATTTTTCCTTGTGATCCTTTGATAATATCCATTACCTCTTGCATCCTTGACACCTTTTTCACACCTTCTAGGAGTATGTTTTCTTCCAAGGCTATCTTGATTAATCTCTTTGCTTTTTCTTGAACTGGGGGCATCAACATTTCTTCCAAGATTTTCAGCATCCTTGTTGTTTAGTGCATTAGATTTTGCATTAATTTTTCTAGAGGGCTCACCTACATAACCAAGACCTCACTTATCAAGGGGGGATATTTGATGACTAATAATGTCATATAGGGTTTGAGAGCTCTTTAGACTGTTATTCATCAAGTCAACTTATTTTCTCATGAGATCAATTTCTTCTCTCATCATCTTGCATTCTTCATCCTTCTTTGTTAAATGGTTCTCCAATTCTTCCTTATTCCTTATTTCTTAACATGTCCGGGCCTTGAGAGAGGATACATCTTATTTCAATCTTAATATTTCTTCATATTTTTCTTCTAGTTGGTATGCTATGGTGTTTCTATCCTTTTTTTCTTCACCCACTTGTTTTTACAGGAGGGCCAAAACTTCCATCACATTTTCATCTCCTTGTACTTGTGTCTTTGCTTGTTCCAGTTGATATTTATGGGAGAATACATCTTCCTTGTAATGACCAAATTTTTCTTTAAACTTTTTCATGTCCTCATGCATTTTTTCAAGATGTTTTGACAAAATGTTTTCCCTTTTATTTTCTTTATCCAACTTATTTGTCATGTATATGACTTCTTCATGATGCCTTTTCTTGTTTTGAAGCAATTCCTTTTTAATTTTGGTGAGCTCCTTATATATTTCTTGTACTTGAAGCTTGAAGAGGTCAAATTCCTTTCTTTTCTTGTCAAGGTCATGGTCACCATCTTGTGCTTGCCTTTTGAGTTCCTCATTTTCTTTTTTCAAGTTGTTTATTTCTTCTAGGGCAACTACAAGCTTTGCTTTAAGATCTATTTCAACTTCTACTTCAAGGATTTCTTCTTCATAATCTTCCTTTATACAATAGGTCCCTTCATTTTTTCTTTTATTTGTCTTCTTTGGTTCAACTTGATTCTCTTTGTCATCATATTTTAATGGTACATAGGTTATGACTAATAATCCTCTTGAATGAATATCATGAAGATTCTCCCAAAGTTCTTTCGCTGCTGAACAATTTTCCATTTTTTCCTTTATAGGATTTGGTAGCACACTCAAAATTTCCTTCATTTCTATTACATTATGAACTTTGGATTATTATTCTATTGTGCTTCCATAAATCACTGAATCCCACACTTCAAAATCTTGAGGCATTAAGAAATTCCTCATTCTTTCATTCCATATTTCAAAGTTTCCATTGAACAAAAGAGCTTTCCTAATTTGATTATCCATTGAGGAGGTGACATATTTGAATCGTTTGCAAAACTTCTTCCTTGACTTCTCCATTTTTGTTATAAGGATCTACCTTCTAGATGTTAGGTTGTGAGTGAAGGTACTGGCTTTGATACCACTTGTTGGAAATATTGAGAGGGGGGTGAATCAGTGTTTCTTTTACAATTTTTATTTTTTATGCCATTTAAGATCACTTTATAAATATGAACACAAAATGAAAAATAAAAATAAATAATTTTATTAACAATATTAACTAGGACTCCAATCCTCTTTACAACGAATCAAATACAATATTACTTCAGGGCTCCAACACTATATGAAGACTTCAATCTTCAATTTACCAAGCACCAACCTATACTTTTCCAAGCACCAACTTTCTCTTCTTGAGGAATCCAATCCTTTAGGGCTACAATCTTCTGAACTGGTTTAGGCTCTGACTTGGTCTTCTTAAGGAATCTGTTATCACCAAAATCGTATCTGACTGGCTGTTGATCAGACAACTTTAGTGTAACTGTTTCAAACCAGCTTTTGACTGAAGCTTAGCCTCCTCAGTTTGAGAGGGCTCTCTCAAGGGGGTTTTATGATTTAGATAATGATAAAGATAGATGGCTAACTCTATGATTTATGTATTGGTTTTGAATGTTTGCAGGTTGAAAAGATGAAGGCTAATACTACCATTGGGCTATGGAGTCAGTGATAGGGCTCTCAATAACAAAGGCTTTCCTTGTGGAAGTTGAGGCTTGTATATACTTCAATGAAAGAGTAACACATTCAAGAAAATCCAAATAACTTGAGGTTCAAAATAAGTCAGAGCATGTGATACATGAATTCTGAGTAATGAGACATCAAGGTATTGAAAGGAAAATATTAAAAGAGATTCACCATAGCTCAATACTTAAAGAAAGTTAGAGCATGAACAATCATGAATTCTGAGTAATAAGCATTAAGATATTGAAGAAAACCTTTCAAATATAGGACATAAACTCATTGAAATATAATAAGAATCTCAGGTGAAGAAAAGTTGTGCTGTTACTGTATATAGCAGCAAACTCCAATAGCTTTACAATCAAATATTCTTCTGAGATAACATCTCGAACCTGTAGGTTGAAAATAATATCAGTATGTAGCCATTGGGCTCATGGATTCAACACTCTCAGTGAGGATGAAGTTATGCTTCTTTATGAATTGTACGATGAATGGTATTTTTGCTTCTTTCATTCTGAATTTATATCAGCCCCAAAGTATTGAAATTGATTCAAAATCCTAAAAAATGTAACCGTATATAAAGAGGATTTGAATCTTTATATGATAAGTATGGAGAAAAATTTAGAATAAAAGAAAATTAAAAATATGAATTAATCAACGGTACATTACCTTGCTAAATTTTTCGCATCACGAGATTCTTTTCCATGCATAACTTAAAATCTGTGATTTCCACTTTTGCCGATATGCGATTGAGCTCTTTCCATAATAATTTAAAAGAAAATGGTGGAAAGTCAAATATCAATGTTTATCGCATCAAAAGATCTTGAAGAAAAAACACTATTTGTGTTTAGTAATGCGATATAATCATTATGATGGAAATGTCGCGTGATGAGCATGTGCAAAGAGAAACTGTGAAGGGATGAATGTGATATCGGAGAATAGTCATACTGGAAGATTAAAGCTTGTGAATGAAATGAAGCGCCGATATAATTCTTGCGATAATGAAAATGCGTTAAATGACTGATGCAACGTGACTATAAATATCAAAAAATATGCGTGGAATTTTGGTTTTTCAGCCCACACAAATGGTGACCAATCACGCACGGTTTCACTTCGCATCTTTCATAATTTACCTTCCCGCAGATTTCACAACTTAACACTTTTTCAATTTTGCGATTTCGCAATTCGCAGCAAACAACACATATTTCATTGCAAATTTTATCGTTTAGCATATTACTTATCTCGTGTGATATGCGATATGTGTAGCATAGCATCGAAATATCCTTACCTTGTCTTTTATCGCATCGCAACTAATATAATTTATCGGGCGAGGTCTTAAAAATAACCAGTAAAATTGCCGATATGCAAAACGTAATTTCATTGATGCATCGATGTGTGATTAAGAACGGACCCGATATTTTTTATTATATGAATTTTAATTTCATATCGGATCCGAGGCATCGAAAATTTTAAATATACGCCCCTACCAAATTTGTGATTTATAAACGGATGTGATATCTGTATATAAAGAGGATTTAAATGCCATATCGGGTCTGAGTTATATAAACATTGCAATTTTGGCGAAGTATTTTTATTGGAAAATGAGCGAGAATGAATATTGGAAGATATGCATCGAAGGTTTCTTAGTAGGAATCATTAAGAGCTGCCTCTGATAAAATGTTGTGATACAGATAATGTGATATCAGATGAAGAGATTATCGGAAACCGGATATATTTAGTGTATGCTCATTTTAGAGCTTCTAATATGCTATTTATAATGAGCCATATGTGGGGTCGATGATTTATTTAAAGTATTCAATTCAAAAATAAAGTGAGTGATTTACTTTGCTTTATAATAAATAACCCTTTAATCATTTTAATTAATTGTCAGAATAACTGATTGAAAAGTAATTTTACCAGATCTTTCTTATGAAGAGAGTTTGTGAAATATAATGATATGATATGTTTCCTCTGACAATTCATTAATTCTTATCAGGATTTCAATAAATATAAGAAAAATTTAGATATCCTTCAAATTTCAGATGAAATCAGAAATACTTTCCTGAACATGTTGCATTTTTAAGAAAAGTTGGTTGGTTGCTTATCTTAAGTTTTCATAATCAAGTCAATGAAGATCTGCAAATGAAACAAAATAGAAATAAGATACAACCTTTGAAATTAAAATAATAATAGATGACGATGAACCTGTAAACACATACCTGGAAGAATTTGATTGTAAGTTTGACCTCTTTGAAGCTTCAAGTTCTCCCAAATTTTCTCAAAATTTGCATAAGTTCAATATCACATTCTTATTTTAATCTAAAATGCTAAGTAATGAATTTTCTGAAATTGCATCCTTTCCAAAATTACATCAGAAGACAAGAGTGGTAAAAATGAGTTCTTATAATTACTTGTGAATAAAAAATTGTCGTAGAAAATTATTGGAATTTCTTCATGTATGATCAATGATATGAATTGTGAAAAACAAGAAAATTGAAGGCTTGACAAATAATTATGATCAGATAATTCAAGAGCTTTCTAAAATGCTCTAGGCTACTTTTCTGAAATGGGATGCTCAAAAGAAATTGGATTCATTACTTTTTTTATTGAAAATCTGAAATAATGAAATAAATGCGAACAGAAAAGAAAATTAATCTATTCCTATTTCTAACTTAATGAAGGAAACATGACTAGGTATAGTCATACTTCCAATGTAACCATGCAAGCATTTTAATTCCTGCATGTATGTACATGTCAAAAATTAGTAAAAACGAAAATATAATTAAACTACAAAAACTAAATCTAAAAGCATAATGTATCTTTATTGTTAGTAGTTTATTCACCATTACCTTCTCTTGAAATGCCTTTTCCAACTGAATTTCAATTGGATCATAGAAATCTGGATGGATTTCCATTATTGAGTTGGAGAGGTTTAAAAGAGAAGATGACAAGCCAGGTTGTAGAAATGGCCTTTCAGAAACAGTGGCCTGTGTGATTTTGTTAGTGTTATGTTTAAGTGCTAAATTATTAACGATCTTCTGTGAATGAAAACTTTCCAAATGTCTTTCAAATTGATCAATGAAAAACAGATGGAAGTTCGATAGATCCAACAGAATATTATTAATTGAATTAGATTGCTGGTCAAAAAATATACTCTCTTGTTTGCATTGCTCTTGAGAAGTAAGAAGTAATTGATAAGGAATGAACATCAATTGAAATTGGAAGTTCAATAATTTTTTATGTTCACAATTATAATTTGAATATTCATTTTTCCCTTGAGGTAATGCATCAATTAAGTGTTCAAAATTGAGTTAAGTGTTAAGTGTTCATTTTTCCACTTGGGAATTAGAGAGAAGGACATGAATCTGAATAGGAATGCGAGCTTGATCATCATATAAATCATAAATTGGAAAGGTTTCTTGAATGCTGAAATCATACGTATGATTATTTGTTTGAAAACAAGAACTATTTCGAACAATTTCTGAATTACGCGAGCTTGATCATCATATAAATCATAGATTAGAAAGGTTTCTTGAATGCTGAAATCATAAGTATGATTATTTGTTTGAAAACAAGAACTATTTCGAACAATTTCTGAATTAGATCGTTCTTCATTTTCACATGTGATTAGACTTTGATCATGAAAATTCAACTGTAAAGAAGACAAATCAATATTTTCAATGTCAAAGTAGTTATCATAAATGACCTCAAGGCATTCATTAGAATTCCATTCTATTTTATTCAATGAATCAAAACAAGAAAGAATATTAAGTTCATGTTCATTAATGCTAGAAGAAAGACCATTAATTAATTTTCTATCCTGATAAAAACTAATCGGTAATTCATTTAGATCAACCTCTTTTTTTTCTGAAATATCTTTAATGTGAAGAGAGGTTAAATTGCTATTCGAAAAATTATCAGGATAAAGAGGAAAATATGAATTCGAAACAATGCATTAGAAAATGTTTCTATTTGAGCACTCTGGTGTATTTTCTTCATTGGAATTTTCATATTTAAGATCATTTTCTTGGCTACTTATTCTTTCTTGAAGACTGTTTCTTTGTTGTTATGAATTTAGAATTTTCTCATCATGAAAGAATTTAGAAATTTGTACAGCAGATTGCATATTATTGGAAATTTTAATCGTTATTGGTACTTGCTAGATTATAATCTAATTTTCTGATTCTAATGCATATTGATTTTTAGATTTCAAAGTGGTATCTTCTTCAATACTGCTGCTACTATTTTCTTGCAATTTATCAGTGAAATTTTCTAAACTTCGTAATTGAGTTTTGTGGACATGTGAACGTGCACCTTTATCTTTCTCAATACTGTAAGAAATGAGTAGAAATTGAAGGAATTGATTATACAAAATAGATGCCATTTCATCATCATTTGTTTGTACCTCCATATTGGAATTCTTTTTTATGTCAATGGAATTAAAAGGAGATTGATCAAAGTTTGAAATAATTTCACATGGATTATGAATGGAAGGAAGAGAGAAAATATGTTCAAACCAATCTAGTAATTCTTCTTTTGAAGGTTTATCTTTAATTTTAAATTTTAAACAATTTAAACGAAACCTGATGGTGAAATCAATTAAAGACTCACCTTCTAACCTCAGTAGATCTTCAAAATCATCACATACATGTTCGTAGATATATCCATCAAATTTACAAAGGAAGATTGTTATAAATTGTTCCCAAGTGTGGATTGAGGCAACTGGAAGTGATTTACACCAGTTTTAGGCTTTTGCCAAGAATGTAAGAGTAAAAATCCTACATAAAATACCTTCATCAATTTCATGAAAAGAAGAATTTGAAAATTTTTGAATGAATTTTAAATTATGATCAAATGCAGAAGTATTCATTTTACCGTTAAAATTTACCTGAGACAAGTGCCTTACTATTTCTCATGGAGTATTGGAAGATGTTTGTCCAAAAATACAACTCCAAATTGGATGTTTTAAAGGAGCCATTGTAATAAAAGTAAAATATTAGAATACAAAGACTCGAAAGGAAAACAAGTCTCAAGCCCTCCTTCTAGCGCCAAAAATGTTGAGGCCTCGAAATTCGTTGCAAAAACATGAGGGATAACCACCCGGTCCAGACCTTAAAATAGTTCATTTTCTGTTTGGAATAGTAGCTCCAACTAGTTTAAATAGGTCCAGTTACCTTCTCTAAATCTCCATTGGTTTAAAATATGACTTTTGTCTACCAATGGGAAAGAGACATCAGATCATTTCTCTTGCTGATCGGGCAAGAAAGTGATCCTTAACCTAATTTGGGCTTAGCCAGGCCACAACTAAATTTTTGCCTCTTTGGGAAGAGGACTTTTTAAGGATGTAGAATTTAATTTATATGCAATATTATTCTAGGATGCAAGCAAAATAAACTATTTTAATCATATCTCAATAGGAAGATATAGATCTATCTCAATTGAGAGCAAGATGTTTTAAATAATTGAGATTTAAATATGTTTGTTTTAAATGAATATCAAGCTAACGAAGTAGTTCAATTAACTGATATTGTGAATACCAAACACATTCTATTTAGAGACATCTTAACTAAAATAATCTATCAACAACACTCAGGAAGTAGTTCTCAAAATGAGGTTGATCATTTAATCAGTAACTTGAATAATTAAACAATAACATGCAGAAATAGTTCACAACATATCACTATTCAATAAATTAGTTTTATAAGACAGATTTTTGAGTAAATAGTTACTCAAAAATCAAAATTCAACCCATAAGAGTGTTGAACCCTTAGTTAAACTGAGAGGGGGGGGAGGGGGGTGAATCAGTTTAACACATACATGGACTTTTAAAACTTTTCTTTTAAATCTTATTTACACCTTCATTTCATGGTCAACTTAATATGTGAGCAACAAGTATTACTATCAAACAGATTTGTTAATGTAACAGCAGATTGAATATGAGAGCAGCAAGTATTAAGCAGATGAGATAAATCACATCAACACATAAACATCATGCACAGAGACACCAGATATAAGTGGAAACCCATAAAGGGAGAAAACCACATCTTATTATTGTTATGATGCAAAGGAAAGCTCCAACTCCCTCTCACCACTGTTTTCTACAGGCACCAACCTACAGGAGGCTCTATCCTCAATTCTGTAAGCTACAACTTGCAAGGAAGCTCCAACTCCCATCAATTTTCTGCAGGCACCAACCTACAGGAGGCTCCAACCTCAGTCAGCTACAACTGACATTTTATGAAGCTACAACTTGATGTGGAAGCACCAACTCCCATCTATTTTCTGCAGGCACCAACCTACAGGAGGCTCCTACCTCAGTCAGCTACAACTGACATCTATCAAGCTACAACTTGATAGGGAAGCTCCATCTTCCTTACTCTTTCAAAAGAAAAACACTTGCTGATTTACCTTGGATATCAGCTCTGTTTTGTACCTTCTTCTCTGCTGTTCATCAACTCTTATATCAGACCTGCATCATCTCTGCTCAACCCCTTCTTCTTCTTTGCTCAGCTCCTCCTTATTCACATTCTTCTTGCAGCTTGCTTATTTTCTTCAACTCTCTTTAATTCTGCTGCATACTCTCTTCTTCTCTCACTCCTTTTTCGTCAACTTTCTCCCCTTGGATATTACCTTGTTTTATACAAAAATAGTTTCATGACTGTTTGTATTCCACTGGGAATTCGAAATGGACAGTCATGTCTCTTTGCCTTCTGCCTTCTCACTCCTTTTATCAGCTTACTTAGAAATTATAACTGTAGGTGTCAATTTTAACATTACAGTGGGAGTTTGTTTTCTCTCGGAGACTTGCCAATGCATCACAAACAATAAAAACAATTAAAACATTTACATTCGAATTACAATGTGAACTTCAGCTCACTCATTTTGTCTCTTGGCTTGCTGCGCATTTGTCTTTTCTCTAACTGTCTCTTTGTCCCTTTCTCTTCTCTGTATGCCTTTCTGTTTATGGCTGCTGCGTAACTCCTGAATTTATGAGCTGCATTTTTATTTTATTTTTATACCAGCGCTTTATATATAAATGAATCTGCTGACTGTAATTCAATCCTTTACACGCAACAAGTGTCTTGTTGATGTGGCGAGTTCCGCAGGCCGGAACATACATATATTACAATTGCATTACATTAATAATCGCCCTCCCGTTAAGCTGAGGCCCGTGGGTCTACAGACCACGCGGCATGTTTTAATACAACCGCAACCACTTTATATATATATAACAACGCCTTCACAAATTTCCGTTTGCGATTAGAACTGGAACTCAAAACACTTGTTAATCATAGTTAATAAGCCCATCGGGTCCGGGCTTCAATCGCAACGTTTTACAAAGTCGTGCGATCAATCGGAGAGTTCCGATTACGATTGAGATTCCGATGCGATTTGCATATACCAACTCCCGCTTATAACACGATCGGGTCCGCCATTTCAATCGCAACATTTTACAAAGTCGTGCGATCAATTGTAGAGTTCCGATTGCGATTGAGATTCCGGATGCGATTTGCATATATCAACTCCCGCTTATAACACGATCGGGTCCGCCATTTCAATTGCAGCGTTTTACAAAGTCGTGCGATCAATCGTAGAGTTCCGATTGCGATTGAGATTTCGGATGCGATTAGCAATTAACTGTGGTACATAACTCGATTGGGTCCGCCACTTCAATCGCAATCGCAACTTTCTGTTGCGATGTTTCGCTGCCCTTGCGATCTCCGATTGCGATTGGATGAGGGTCCCACTTTATATTACTTCTTTTCCATTTATCATAACACGCTCCACTTTAATATATATCAATGTATATGCCTTGGACCATTGGAACATATGTAATGCACTCTATGTATACTCCTGCGTGGGTAGAGATTCCCGGAATGAGATTTGTTTTATGTATCCTTCCGCCTGGGGTTATGCGATTCCCGGAATTTTCTGTGTTATTTGCATTACATTGCTGCTGGAGTTAAGCGATTCCCGGAATAATGTTTATGAATTATGTTAATTCTGTACCGCCGGTTGGAGTGTGCGATTCCCGGAATTTGGTTTTGCATTATATGCGTAATGCCCGGCTTGGGGTATGATTCTCGGAATTATATATCTGTCCTCCGGGTTGGGCGATTCTCGGAATTTGTAACTGCTCTCTGCCTCTGTCTCTGCTTCTGTCACTCTGCCTCTGTCTCAATCTTCCGATAATGGTTCTTCACTGTGCTTCTATGACTGTTACATTTTGACATTCTTCTTGTTGCCTCTATTGCTTTCACTGTGCTTCTTTTGCCTTCCTCTGCTTCAGCGCTGCCTTCTTTGCCTGAGTGCTGCCTCCTTTGCTGCCTCTGTTACTTCTTTGTCTCTTCCTTTCTGCTATATCTGTTGTCTTAGTTTCTTTGTGCTCCTTCCTCTGTTGCATCTATAGAATCCACTCCACCTGTTATACTTGTAGCAAATCCTATGAGGCTCCGATCTTCTATGCCTTCAATTCAATAGTTCTTTTCCTCAACTTCGAACTTTGCTACATTCTGCAGAATGAATTGATGTATTCTCCCCAACAGTGCTTTACAGACTTCCCACTTGAATAATTCTGAGAAAACACAAATTAGCTTCTACTAGATTGTCTACACAATCTTCCCACTTGAATAATTGTTCCTCATCACTCTGTCTCATTCCTCAGCTATTAAATGGCCCTCTTCTACTGTCCTCACTACTTTGCAGCACCTCATCTGACTCCTACTTCCTTTGTTTATTCTATGCTCTACTTGTCTTATGCCCTCTTTGTTTCATCTGCTCCTAGACTGATGCTACTCCTTAATTCTCCTTTTGCTGCCTATGCTTCTTTAAATGACCCTGTCTCTGCTGCTTGACCCTCTCTACATCTTGCTGCTATGCTGCTTTTTTTGTCTTGTTGCTGCCTCAGGTGTTCTTCCTTTTCCATCTCCTTTTCCTTGTTGCTGCCTCAGGTGTTCTTCCTTTTCCATCTCCTTTGCCATCAATGACAACATTTCCAACAAAGAGTAGAGACAACTAATAACATAAATTGAGGCAAAATACTCATACCGACACAAGTATGCGAGTAAATTGACACATTCCTATTATCATAAAATGAAACTATCATTTAAAATAATAATATTATAAATACCAATTTATAAAGTCCATTTCTCCAGCTCCGGTCTCTAACAGTCTTTTACAATGCTTGAACTTTGCTTTCAAAATTAGAGCTATAGTAGTGCAAGACTCTGTTCATTATACACAATTTAGAATGTAAAAGAAAAACCTCAATAATGTCCAGATCTGAGATTCCTCTCCTCTGACCCTACACCTTTAAATCCTTTAGAAAATAGTGTCATCAAAAATTCCAGAATTGCAGAGGAGAGGAGCCCTTATTACATTTTGATATCTGTTATTTATAAAATTTACAAAAGGATTTCTTCATAGGAAAGTTTGTTTGAAGAGTGGTTTTGCTCCACCAATTTTAATTGGTTCAAAATCATATTTTTCAATTGTTTGAGCATTCTCATTGATTGAGATCTTCTTATTCTCATCTCCTCAACTATTTTCCTGCAAAACAAATCAAAAACAAAATTAAAATGCAAAAATAAAATCAAAATGTTAAATCTAGAAACTAAAATAAATCTAATTAAATAAATAATTAAAAGGAAATATAAGCTTTCTTTTGATGTCTGTGCTGATCTAATTGGCCAAAGAGAATATAGACGAATGGATCTGCACTCATAAGAAGTTGTGGCAAATTAAAATGCAAAAAATAAAACTCATAAAATTAGTTTTGTTGAAAAATTCGTAGATTGATATTTTGCTGAATTTTAGACCCAATAAATGATAAAATTTGGAAACGAAACCTCTTCAGGAATAATCTCCATCATTTTAGCTTTCTAATGAGTTATCATGGGCCTCATTTGGCCAAGTAAAATTCCATTTATGAGCCTCTAAAATTGATATATTAAAATTGTCAAAAATCTGGATTTTTGTTGTTTGGGCTAAAAGAATCAAAATTTTAAATTAAATTCTAATCCTAAATTAGATTATAATATTTAATTAATTAATTCTAATTAATTGCAATTATATTATTCATCTAATTTAGTTATAATCTAATTCTAAATTAAGTTATAATTATCTATTAATTAATTTATAATTACATTATTAATTTTAATAAAAATTAATTGAAAAATAAAATTAAACTAATTAATAAAAAAAATGATTTATTGATTAATTAAAATACTAAAATATTATATTAATATTATAATTTAAATTATACTAAAATTATAATTAAAATATAATACTAATTATAATATTATATAATATAATTTATTTTAATAAATAATTCAAAAAAATATAAAAAATGCACACCATATGAGAGAGAGGAGGAGTGGAGGGAGAGTATGGAGTGATAAGAGAGTAATAGAGGAGGGAATATCGGTAAAATAAAGTGACGTGATTGGTAGAGGTGAGGCCAATCACAATCGCAAAGTCAAAACTTATCGCAAACCGCACTTGGAGATGGGTAGCGATGAATGTTCGGCAATAAAAAGTAAGATATACGATGCACGTTGGGAGTGAAGAAGTGGTAGGCAAGTAACGTGGCAGGCAGGGACCAAATCGCAAATCGCAAAGTTAAAGGTTTATCAAAAATTGCAGTTAGAGGCTTATCACAAATCGTAGTTGGAGACAGTTAGCGATAAATGTTTCGCAATAAAACAGTAAGATATGCGATGTGCGATGGGAGTGATGTGGCAATAGGCAGGTAAGGGTCCCACATGATATCGCATCGGCATTTCGGAAGGATAGCACATGAATGTGTTGACGATTTTTTGCGATGGCTGATATGCGAAAAGGTAAGGGGTCCTACCAAAGGTTTTAAGCAGTGGTTTGATGGGTGGCAGAGCTATAATATTGAAATTTCAGAAGTTAAAATAAGTAGGTTTTGGGGATTAAATGGGATTTAAAGCATTAAACTATGAGTTTTAAATATAGTTTAAGTTATGAAGTGTTTGGATATTAAGAAAAAGGTGAAAAATAATAAAAATGAAGTGAGGTCAATATTTACAATAAATGATTATTTTAACTACAAGAATTAAAATATTGGTACACTTATACATGTTTTTTAACCCAAGCGAGAAAATAATCAAAACTTTAAAGGAGTGTCATTTACAAACTGTTTGACCAAATGAAGTGAAACAAGTATCATTGGAAAGCTTATGAAAAACCAGATTCAATGAAACAATCAAAATAGAAATCCGATAAAAATAAAAAATTACAAAATTACAAAATAATTAAATTAATCAAAATTCTAAAAGGTGTTTAGCCAAGAATTTTGTAGAAAGGGTCCCCATTATTTGACGTACATAAGTTAAAAATGGGGGGTTGTGTTTTACCACAACATATAGGTAAGCACTAAAAACTCATTCAAAATCTCAAGTTGGTCAAGTAACACATCTCTATATTGTTGAAACAGTGAATTTACAATAAGCTACAATTTTGCCCAAAAATCTACAACCCTTAACAAATTCGACACCATGGCCTTTAATAGACATGTTACAACATCATATGATTTGCCTCTAGGCTAGATACATCAAATTTTTTCCTATTGACACCTTGCATAACCATAAAACATAAAATTTATGACAAATAGACACCTATCCTACTTGACAGTCCTATTTCAACCAGGACTCAAATTCTTCATTATTATCTTTAACAACCTTATCTACTTAAATAAATTACATATTTGACAAGTTTGTTGTCACATGGTTGAATCTAGATGATGAGATTCACCACTTTGTGACCACTTAACTGACCTCGTCAAAACTAGGAAACAAAACCCTGTTTTTTAGGTAAATGGTCTTCTTCTTCTTTGAATATTTTGGTTGTCATCTGGTCTTGAATTCATGGTCCTTTAGTGTTTAATAATTTATTGACATGGTATTAACTCTTTCATATCCTCTATCTATCCAAAACCTGCTCCAAAACCTGCTAAAAAGACTGAAACACAGTGCGCTACAAAAGTAAGGCAGTTTCGTAGCGCCTTAAAACAAGCCTTTATCCTCAAAATTTCTAACTCTTTCCTCTTGAATCAACTTTATCATCCTTCAGCACATGTCCTATATCAAATTCAGCCCTTAACACCCTTTAAAACTTATTAGGAAGACAAAAATGCAGCTACAACAGTTTCGTAGCGCTTTTTGGCTTTTTAAGCCTGGAAGCGCTATGAAACTGCTGAGTATGCAGATTTTTTTCATAAATTTGTCAAATTAAAACTATAGTTGCTCAAAAAATTAGAATATAAACTATCTTCATCATCTAAAAACCATACAAACCTTAAACCAACTTCATTTTAGTTTCCTTGAGGCATTTCTTCTTCATTCTTTAAGACATCCTTGCATATTTTTCCTGTTTTTTCCTGAAACATAGGTCTTGGAACAGAGCCTATATCTCCCCATACATGATGTATTTTACGAAAATGAAGGAATTTTTTGTAGGTCATTATGTATTTAATAAAAACCTCTCTTGGTTTTTTGAAACACATCTCCTACTATCCAGAAACTGCATTTTCAAAACATGTATAAAACATGAAAACTTTGTTTCTGAAAATAGAGCTTCAATGAAATCCTTTTATATTCCAACTGATAACACCTGTGATAAATTTGAGGGAGGTTTTTGTATCTGGGGCTGTGATGAAGATAAACCTCTTTCATAATTCCAAAAAAAAAATTCATTTGGCCAAAAACGGAACTTGAAATTTGACTGCTAAACAATCATGTACAAGACAGTTTAGTAACAACAGTTTCGTAGCGCATATTAATTTATCAATTTCGGCCACCTCCTAATGAATTTTAAGAAACTGAGAGAGGTTTTTGTATTTAGGTTAGTTATGAAGAAAAACCGCTTTCAGATTTCCAAAATTCATTTTCAGTTGCTCAGAAAATTCCTTTGAAGTTGACTTCTCCAAACCAGGAAACAGAGAAATGCTTCACATTCGCTACGAAACTATTAGCCAATTTCGTAGCGTTTTCTTCCTATTTTACACTGAATGCACTATGAAAGTAGGGATTCTTAGCTAAAATGGAATTTTTGGTACAAAAATATTGAATATTTAAATTAGTCAGAAAATGATGAGTGATGTGACATGAGGGAGTTTGAAAGTGAGTGGGTTTAGAGCTTAGGGTAAGATTTAAACTATTAAAAAAAAAAATCTAAAATTTTCACTTGATCAAACTTGAAATGAATCCTAAAACCCTCTTTTGACCCATGAAACTTTGTAACCTTGTTAAAATGATGTTTTTAATTTTTTGAGTGATAACAGTGGCTCCACCTGGGATGGTGTGCCCCTGTGGTACACCAAAGAACCTGTAGTTCCAGTGCTATCCATATTCTTAGAAATAAAACCTTTGAAATTTATAAAAACTTCTCCAAGCTCTTATGGCCTTCACGTCGGGTTTAAGCTTGATGATCACTGCAAAAGAACCAAATTTGTACCTTTTTAAAAGATGCTCAGTCAACTTTGAGCTTGTTCACACACTCCTACCTACCCTAACAACTGCAATCTCCATTTTTAACTCAAGCAACATGAAACTTCCAATGAAGCCAGTCATTAATCTGATCTGACACTTGAACCTCTTGACTACGCTTGAACCAAAAGTAAACATGATAATGAAATGACCAAGGAAAAATAAGATGTTTCTGATCTTCATAATGAAAACATAACTAGAAATGTGGACTATAGAACTCTTTCATGTAGTAAACTATAGGATCAAAGAAGACATGATCTGTTTGATGATTCTCAAGACATTCTGCAGCTTTGGACAAATCATATATGCTTTTCTCAACCACACAAAATTTCGATTGTGTGCTATCAAATTGCTATTCAAACTGATTTTTAAAAACAGTGTCTTCTTCCTCAATCTCAAAGGAGAAAACTAGCAGCACCCTTTCTTTGTTTTTTGGCATTAAATTTTTTTGAAAAGACTAATCTTGATCATGAAGCCTATAAGGTTGAATTTGATCTTCTAAAGCTTCAATGTCATTTTCAATGTTCTTAGAAACTTCATCCACAAATTGAATCTTAACTTCTGACTTGCACTCAAATGATTTTAGATTAGAAGACAAGGATAAAGAAAAATTTTCACCCACTTCTTCATTAGTGTGATCATTACAGATTAGAAGACAAGGATAAAGAAAAATTTTCACCCACTTCTTCATTAGTGTGATCATTATTTGATGTAGACTGATGCAAGAAATAACGTGAAGCATTAACTGTTTCCTTTACCTGAGAGTTATAGTAATTATCTTCCAATATTTCCTCTTGTTGTTTGCAATGATTCTCATACTCCTGATGATCAAAAGACTGACAAGTTTGCTGCAACTTTTCATCAAACTCAGAGGATGTAACATGATTTTCATAAATAAACTCTAGTTGGGTTTCATTTTCATCCAAGAGAGAGGATATCCTTTCTTCTTGGTGATGAAAGGGATTGTCATGAAGGGCCTCTAAAATTTCCGCATCCATGAACTCATCATCTTCATAAAAATTCTCCAAATATTCAATAAAAATCACACAGTATTTACAACAGTCTTTTACCAGCAATGAGGAGGGATGACACTCTACATACATCTCATAAAATGTAACATGGAAATTAGCAAGATAATATAATGAACCATTTGGCAAGCTTTCATACCAAGACCATGCTTTTCCTTCTAAAGTGGCCATAAACATCTTCATGAGACAATCCTCAGGGAACTGAACCTTAAGACTGTGTACATGCATATGGAATCTAACCAAATGAAGAGTAGCATTGTCTTTCTTTTCACCTTTAAATATAGGAATATCAGTTAACCATTCAACCTTTGGCATAGGATTTGGAAAACCAGGGATATGAGACTGATTCATAGGGGCATACCTAGCATTTATTCTTGCAATGGAACTCATCTTGAAACTTCATCAAGCTACTGATCTTCAAGAAATGGAGTCACATTCCAATTTATTATTTGATGTGTGGAGTCGCTAGAGCAGAAATACAACCAATATGTGCCTAAGTGTCTACTTCTCTCAGACTTTAGAACTGAAACTTTGTTGTTCTTCCCAGGGAAAATATACACCTTTGGTCCCCCACAACGGCGCGAAAATGTTATCACCAAAATCGTACCTGACTGGCTACTGATAAGACAAATTCAGTGTAACTGTTTCAAACCAGCTTTTGACTAAAGCTTAGCCTCTTCAGTCTGAGAGGGCTCTCTTAAGAGGGTTTTATGATTTAGATAATGATAAAGATATATGGCTAACTCTATTATTTATGTATTGGTTTTGAATGTTTGCAGGTTGAAAAGATCAAGGCTAATACTACCATTGGGCTATGGAGTCAGTGATCATAGGGCTCTCAATAAAAAAGGCTTTCCTTGTGGAAGCTGAGGCTTGTATATACTTCAATGAAAGAGTAACATATTCAGGAAAATCTCAATAACTTGAGGTTCAAAAGAAGTCAGAGCATGTGATACATGAATTCTAAGTAATGAGACTTCAAGGTATTGAAAGGAAAATATTAAAAGAGATTCACCATAGCTCAATACTTAAAGGAAGTCAGAGCATAAATAGTCATGAATTCCGAGTAATAAGCATTAATATATTGAAGAAAACCTTTCAAAGATAGGACAAAAACACATTGAAATATAATAAGAATCTCAGGTGAAGAAAAGTTGTGTTGTTATTGTATATAGCAGCAAACTCCAATAGCTTTACAATCAAATAGTCTTTCGAGATAACATCTCCAACCTGTAGGTTGAAAATAATATCAGTATGTAGCCATTGGGCTCATGGAGTCAACACTCTTAATGATTCAGTGAGTTCACTTGACATGGAAGTTGAGGTAGGTCTGAGTTTTTAGTAGTAGGACATACACACATGAAACATGAAAATACACAGTCAATTCACTTACAAAGGAAGTCAGAGCATCACATGGATGAATTATGAGTAATATAAATGAAAATCACTGCAAATGAGATACATAAAAGGTATATATAATATAGGTGATCACTAAAACTCATTTATAATCTCAAGTTGATAAAGTAACACATCTCTGTATTACTGAAACAGTGAATTTACAATGAGCTGCAGTTTTGCCCAAAAATCTCCAACCCTTAACAAATTCGACCCCATGGCCTTTAATAGACATGTCAACATCATATGATCTGCCTCTAGGCTAGATACATCTAATTTTTGCCTACTGACACCTTGCATAGCCATAAAACATCAAATTTATGACAAACAGACACCTATCCTACTTGACAGTCCTATTTCAACTAGGACTCAAACTCTTCATTATTATCTTTAACAACCTTATCTACTTAAATAAATTACATCTTTGACAATTCTTCTGTCATATGGTCGAATTTATATGATGAGATTCACCACTTTGTGACCACTTAACTGATCTCCTCAAAACTAGGAAACAAAACCCTGTTTTTTAGGTAAATGGTCTTCTTCTTCTTTGAATATTTTGGATATCATCTGGTCTTGAATTTGTGGTCCTTGAGTGTTTAATAATTTCTTGAGATGGTATTCAACTCTTTCATGTCCTCCAACTATCCAAAACCTACTAAAAATATTGAAACACAGTGTGCTACGAAAGTAAGGCAGTTTCGTAGTGCACTTTCGTAGTGCCTTAAAACAAGCCTTTATCCTCAAAATTTCTGACTCTTTCCTCTTGCATCAGCTTTATCATCCTTCAACACATGTCTCGTATCATTTTAATCCCTTAACACCCTTTAAAACTGATCAGGAAGACAAAAACGCAACTACAGCAGTTTCGTAGCGCTTTTCTGCTTTTTAAGCCTGGAGGTGCTACGAAACTGCTGAGTATGCAGATTTTTTCATAAATTTGTCAAATGAAAACTGTAGTTGCTCGAAAAATTAGAACATAACTGTCTTAATCATCTATTGGCCATACAAACCATAAACCAACTTCATTTTAGTTTCCTTGAGGCATTTCTTCTTCATTATTTAAGACATCCTTGCATATTTTCCCTGTTTTTTCCTAAACAATAGGTCTTGGAACAGAGCCTATATCTCCTAATAAATGATCCATTTTGAGAAAATGAAGGATTTTTTGTAGGCCATTATGTATTTAATAAAAACCTCTCTTGTTTTTTTTAAACACATCTCCTGCTGTCCAAAAATTGCATTTTTAAAACATGTGTAAAACATGAAAACTTTGTTTATGAAAATAGGGCTTAAATGAAATCCTTTTATCTCCCAACTGATAACACCTGTAAGAAAATTGAGAGAGGTTTTTGTATCTGGGGCTATTATTAAGATAAAAATCTTTCATAATTCCAAAAAACTGTTTCATTTGGCCAGAAACTGAACTTGAAGTTTGACTGCTAAACAGTCATGTATAGGACAGTTTAGTAACAACAATTTCATAGCGCATTTTAATTTATCAATCTATGCCACCTCCTAATGAATTTTAAGAAACTGAGAGGGGTTTTTTAAGCTAGGTATGTTATTAAGAAAAACCTCTTTTATATTTCCAAAATTCGTTTTCAGTTGCTCAAAAACCGCATTTGAATTTGACTGCTCCAAACTAGAAAATAGAGAAATGCTTCACATTCGCTACGAAATTATTAGCTAGTTTCGTAGCATTTTCTGCCTATTTTACATTGAATGTGCTATGAAAGTAAGGATTCTTGGCTAAAATGGAATTTTTGGTACAAAAATCTTGAAAATTGAAATCAGTCAGAAAATGATGAATAATGTGACAGGAGGGAGTTTGAAAGTGAGTGGGTTTAGACCTTAGGGTAAGATTTAAGCTATAAAAAAAAATCTAAAATTTTCCCTTGATCAAACTTGAAATGACTCCTAAAACCCTGTTTTGACCCATGAAACTTTGTAACCTTCTCAAAATGATGCTTTGAATTTTTTGAGTGATAACGGATTCCAATCCTCTAGGGCTCCAACCCTCTACTTCAATTATTAAATATAGGTAGAAGTGGTGATTCAAGGCTTTTAATCTCTTCTAAAACAAGTCCTGATAAAATATTCAAAATTTCCTTCAACAATGCCCTCAACTAATCTCCAAAATACTCAGTACACCAATGAAAACTTTAGTAGGTGTCTCCAGGATTTTTCATGATACCCAAACAAAATTCTTCAATGTTATTTCATGAGGGCTTCAATTATGCATCATGTCTTCTCACAAACTTCTCCAATTCTCTAGTTGTCAATCCTACTAGATGCTTTCAATATACTCCTAAGAGATATTCTTTTTCAACTGTGGTTCACTATCACTGAGTGGCCACTACATCCATGGGTAATAATTTGGGCAGATCCACTCGAAGGGATCTACCCGTCGACTTATCTTGTCGGGCCTAACTGCAAGGGCATCGAAGAGGTTTGACCCTGTGGCCTCCTAATTGGTAAGGTACTTAGCAATGGGAACTCGACCAACTTTACTATCTCTTGAGACTTACTCCTGAGAGATCGTATTCAAAAAGTGTGCTTCCATTAGGGTTTTCTCCAACCATTATACAAAATCAACTTAATGGCTTAAAGGTCTATAAGAATTTAGGGATGTTCCAACAATTCTTCAAGAAAAATATACTCCAAAGTTCCAAGGATTCTTCAAGTATCAATGTCTTCAATTATTTTAAGTCCAAAGAAATAGCCTCAAAGAGTTTTCAAACAAACTCAATAATATTTTCAAGAATAGTCTTTCCAACCAAGATGCAACAATGTGCACTCAAAGACTGCTTCACAATCACTATAACACTTCCTTTTCACAAGTATTAAAATGTGTTACACACTGTACTAGAAGACTCTCTTCAGATCCACAAGGGAAGGTCACTTGAGGTCTATACAAGTAAGGTTCAAATGCTTCCACAGTACACTGGTCCAAAAGTCACTAGTCTGCTTATCACTGGTTTACAAGAGTCCTCCACAGGTCTACTACCAACCTTCTAGATGTATGCAACAATGTAATTGTAGTCTTCAAACTGTCACATGTCCAGGTGTGAAAGTAGGTTTATAGAAGGGCCACCAAATAATTTGCAAAGTGTCATCTCTAGTTTATAATAGATGGTTTCCACAGGTCCACAAAGAGCCACATTACGTCTGCAATTAAGGGCTTCCAAAGGTCTGCAAAAACTCACAGCTCTGCATAGAAGGCCTCCATAAGTCTGCAGCAAAGATTGTAACTACAGTTCTGAAATCTCCACATACAGTCTGCAATATCACTACAAATCTGAATTTCATTGTGAGATCAAAACCCTATCGCAGAAACCAAATAATAGTTCTTCAAAAAAGATGTCTTTTCATATTTCCTCGCTCACATCTGCAATTCCTTGATGTCTATATGCTCTTTTTGTTGAACCGAATTAGTGGCTAGAGTGACAAGTTAAGTTAGCTATTTATAGTTGTTTGCGTCTATATTGAACAATTGTGTCTTTTGATTAAGGAGCCCACATGATCATGTAAGCCGACCTATATAAAAATTAAATTAATTTTATTTATTTATTTATTGCACCGAGAGGCACTCTATAGCCCAGTATAGTATAGGGTACATGTGTAGATTTAATGTAAACATTTGACATGTTGGAGTGTAAGGCACATGTGTAGATGTAATGTGAGAAATGTAAGGTAATAAATGTAATGTAAGTAAACATTTGAAATGTCAAAGTATATTTACGAACACTCAAGAGGTATGGTAAATAAATATAAATATAAATAAACAGGAGGAATGGTTAAAAAAATAAAAATAAAATAAAATAAAAATAAAAAATAAAAAATAAAAACCTCTTTTTATACTTACTCCATAGGTATGGTAAATAAATAAAAATATAAATAAATTGGAGGTATGGTAAATAAATAAAAAGTTTAAATAAATTGGAGGTATGGTAAATAAATAAAACCTGTTTTTATACTTACTCTAGAGGTATGGTAAATAAATAAAAATATAAATAGACTAGAGGTATGGTAAATAAATAAAAATATAAATAGACTTGAGGTATGGTAAATAAATAAAACTTCTTTTTATATTTAATCCATAAACCTTTTTATATTTACGAAAACTAAAAAATGAGGTTTTATTTACGTGAAGCCTATGGACCAAATACCATGGAACAAATTATTATTAATACCAGGGGCTAAATACTATGGGCCAAATACTGTATTTATAAAAGAGGTATGGTAAATAAATAAATATAAAAGAGGTGTACACAGGTATGGTAAATACATAAAAATATATCAAATATGATTAGAAATCAACATATAAGTATATACCAAGCCTATGGGCCAAATACCATGGTAAATAAAAGAGGTATGGTAAATAAATATAAATATAAATAAACCATAGGTATGGTAAAAAATAATACCTCTTTTTATATTTACTCCATACTCCTATTTATATTTACTAACACTAGAAAAGATGTTTTATTTAGGTGAAGCCTAAGGGCCAAATACCCTAATATTAATATTAAAAGTTTAATACTAATATTATTATTAATTATAATATTCATATTAATATATTATAATATTAATATTATTATATTTAATAAATTTAGAAATGTAAATATAAAAGTAATGTTTAACATTTGATATTTAAAATTTAATCTAATAATCTAATGTCGACTCTCATAAAAAATCACTTCTCTCCCTAAATATATAAATTTAACACAAATAAAGTGTCGAATTGTATTTGTGAGGAAGCATCTATGTGAGAGTGCGAAGAGTGAAATAATATCTATGAGAATTATATTTGTGAGGAAGCATCTATGTGAGAGTGGGAAGAGTGAAATAATATTTGTGAGAAAGGATTTCGGGAGTTGTGAGGAGTGGAAAATAATATTTGTGGGAAAGGATTTCATAGTACAAACTGCCATAGATTTTTATGTTTGATTTCATTCGCTCCTGCATTTTTATTTTTTCTACCTTTTTTTCTACCTTTTCATCTACTTTGACTCCATCGATGCGATCATGTGTACTGAATTACTCTTACCACCAATTTATAATGATTTAACTTCTACCTTGGGTGAAACACCACCAAATTAGACTGATTTAATTGAATCACTCTTACCACCAATTTATAATGATTTAACTTCTACCCTTGGGCAAAACACCACCAAATTAGAATGATTTAATTTATGCCTTGCCTGAACCTTGCCCGGCTCTGAAGCAAAGTGATTTCAAGAATCTATTTCTAAATGTGTAAAAATCCAACCTAGATCCATCTTAATTCCGAATATATCAAGTGCCGAGAGGGATCAAATATTTTGAGGTGAAAACTTTTCCTCAAGTTTTGCACTCAAAAAAGAGGTTTTCACCTCTAGATATTTGATCTCTCTCAGCACTTGATAGATCTGGAGTTAAGTTGGATCTAGGTTGGTTTATAAGGAGAATTCAATCTTGCCGGGTTTTTAAAATATATTAAAGACAACAAATCCTCCAAGTGTTTTCATTGCTTCCCGTGTAGTAATATATTGTTAAAATAATTTACAAGTTGGGTGCTCTTATTCTTTACTGTCTCTACCTTCGAATGTCCCAGAACAACCATCCAAAGGAGATTTATAATGTTGATATGGCTAGGTCATTCATCATAATAGTTTCCAAGTTATCTGGTCACATTATTGTGGCCCAAAAAATGATATATCTCTTGGAAAGGATTATACTCTACTATAAATTGTTTATCTCTAGGTTGGGATCATCATTTCCTATAGCTATCACTTGTTGTTATGATGGAAAAATAGGCTATAAGAAATGTCCTTAATATTTTCTCATGAATATAACCCAACTTGTAGTCATTTATGATCTAGAGACATGTTGGAAAAGTGTCTTGATAATGGGAAGTGTTGGCTATTATGTGGGAATTTGTCATCAAATCTCTGAAACAATTTTATAAATCAAATAAGGTCATCGCTCAACACATCCTACTCATTTCTCAATATTTTTCAAGGGTGGCCATTCTATAATACTCTCATTATTTTTACTATTATAATCATAAGTCTCTTCCGAATATTCCAAATGACATTTGTTGCAACTCCAATTTTGCATGATAAGGTCACTTTCTAAATAGGACTATAGGAATCATATGTATAATGCTTAGTAACCAAACACAAGTCCATTTGGGTGCTATACTCAAGATTTATGTGCTTTTCCTAGGGTTTCATCCTTATAATTAGGGCTACTTCATTCAGTAGACCAACTAGGTATATTAAACAACAATTCTAGGGCTAGGGCATCATGTAGCCATCAAGCATCTAGTGTTATATGATCCTTCTAGGGCTTGCCATCATACCATTCATATGGAGCTTGATTAAACAATGCTAGTTCTTGACCTCATATTGACATATATGACAACATTATCCAACATAATTATACTCTCAGGATTTTCCAAAACCATTACCCTCTCTATATCGGCCTTTTGAATACCTCTAAGAAGCATACCCACATTGTCCCCTGTGACTGACTCATATAAAACCTTTTGGAACATCTCAAGCGAAGTCATAGTAGTCACCCTCATTTCCCTCATTCCAACAATCTCCACGGACTATCCAACCTTAATAGACCCTCTCTCAACTTGTCTAGTTGCAACAGTACCATGAACAGTGATAGAAAAACCATCCTCTCAAGCAATTAGGAAAGAAATCTTAGTTAGCATATGTGGAATTGGAATATATTCATCCACAGCAGTTATGATATCATAAATCTTATCCACCCACCTATTCTCACCTTGCTTGATGATTTGGTTTATCATTAGAGCCTCGAGATCAAGGAGCATTGACCCAAAAAAAATCGACACATCATCACCTAAAAAATCATAAGAACTCAAGAGCTCCCTGACCTCAAGCTCAACCAACTGAGGAAAATCCTCTTCATCAACCTGATCTTGTTTATTTAAGATAATTACCACATTTGACACACCCACCTTCTTGACCAGCAGGACGTGCTCCTTCGTTTGTGGCATAGGGTCGCCCGCTCTTGACACAACTAGGATTACACCATCCATTTGAGCATACGAAGTAATCATATTCTTCAAATAATCAACATGACCAGGAAAATACACATGGGCATAATGTATGTTCTCAATCTCATATTCGATAGTATAAATATTGATTGTAATACAACTGGCCCTCTCTTTGGGCATCATGTCGATTTAATCATATTTTTTAGGGGCACTGGTGCCCATGGAGGCCAAGGCCATGGTGAGGGAAACGGTTAGGGTGGTTTTCCCATGACTGATCCAGGAGGATCCTCAAAATGCTCATACTTTTACAATATTAGATGCTCATAAAATCAGCGCCAAGTTGAAGATATCATCGCGTTGATTCTGACAATATATTCGGTTTCTAAAATGGCCTCCATATGAGTGAGAAAATGCATTATGAAATTTTCCTCTAACAAGAAAAAAAGTGGCCATAGCGGGCCAAGTGGCAGTTCCTCAGAGTAACATGTGGCAGTCAAAGTCAATACAGGTGTCATTTAAAGTCAACCAGGTCGGGTGGATAGGGTCAGGGTCGAACCCACAACCTCCCACACTATAACACAAAATCCTAATCATTGGCCCACAACTTCACGTTGTAATGAAATGGCGCAAAGATATTATTTAACATTTGGTGTACGGTATAAAGGGGGGGGAGGGTTGGCAGAGCCCACCAACCTGGTGGCCTCACCAAACCCATAGTCGTATTTATTAACACTACTAAACCTTTACCAGAGTCCCACCAAACTCGGCACGCAACAACAAATATGCCAAATACATATTTCATTATTGATTTAAGGTTTAACCATAGGATATATTTGATTTGTAGTTGATCCTATGTTGTAACTATAATCCAAATTTGGTTATATTTTTTATACAGTTTTGGAACCACAGGAGTAATGACATGCCACAGGGTCCTCCAACCTGTGCGCAGTCAGCAGATATACAGGGTTGGTAACAAAATATGCCACAAGGTTTCTCCAAGTTACATCACCACGCCACGAAGTTTCAAACTATTGTAATATCGTCGGGAACATGGGTTTAATATAAATCATGTTTAATGCTTTGGAGTGCGCCATATGCCAAGGTTATATATTGTTTAAAAAAAAATCATATGTGACACTATATGTTATGTTAAAAAACATTTGGTTGTAGCCATTTCTAAAGTTTCCATTCAAATGCTTAGGAGGTCCACGGGTTTGACCTCGGGACCTGCCCATGGATCTTATAAAATACTTACCATTGTGCCATGGGTGAACGAAGTTGTACAAGGAGTTTGTAGAATTCATCATTTGTGCCTGCAAATTCCTTTTTGGGCATAAACTGGCCATCCTTAGGCCTTTTTTAGAAATTAAAGTTGCATTGGAGAGCCGATGTTGAGGCGTTCATTCTGACAGTAGCCATTGTTGCTTGCGTGCACAGTCCAGAATGGAAAAATTCCATGTAAAGATCCCTTTTTAGCATTCCTAATACGACAGATGCCCATTGGAAGTGGACCCGAAGACATAGTCTAGGAGGGACGAACTCCGTCATCAATGTTTGTTGTTTTTTCTTCTTTTCTTGTTGATTTCCATGCTTATTTTTCAGTTATCAAGTTTATGTTTAAGGAACTTTAATAATTCAATTTCCCTCATTCATTCACATAAAAGTTAGCATTATTTAATGTTCGGTGAAATTGCGCAAATAATAAATCCTGTGTTTTCAGATAATATTTCGGTATCAAAGCAGGTTGATCATGTATAAGGTAGGATATTTTCCAATGTGAATGTTGACTAGATCCAGGTTGCAACCTGGGGAAGGGAAACTTGAAGAGATAAACCCAAATATTGGAAAGAGTAAATTATCTTGAAGGATGGGAGATTCAAACAAAGGAGAAGCTCTTAAGGCAAAGAGTGAGGAGAAATTTCAGGAAATGTTCCTTAATATGCAATGGATGATTGCAGAATTTTATGAAGATAAGGAGACTAGAGATGCAACCTCATCTTCTAAAGGCGCGAAGAAGAAAAAGGGCAAGGAAAAAGCTGATGGTAATGGATCTCCTTCTTCTCCATCTTTGTCTTTTTCTTCTTTATTCTCTTACAAGTCTAGTTCAGATTTAGATTCAGACTCAAAGAAGAAAAATAAATCTCCTTTATTGAAGCTTGATGTTAAGTTTGAATTTCCCATATATGATGGTGAAATTAATCCTGAAAAGTTAGATAATTTGATAAATAAACTTGAGGTGTATTGTATAATTCATAATGATTTTGATGAATCTGCAAAAATTCAGTTAGTTACACTTAGAATTGGGGGAACAACTTTGATTTGGTGTGAAAGTAAAACTCAATCAGATTTAAAGCATAAAGGAAAATTTATCTCTTCATGGTCTATGTTTGTTAAAGCTCTTGGAAAGAAATTCTATCCTTTAGGATATATGCAATATGGTGTAATTTATTGGTATCATTTAAGGTAAGGTAAAGGACAGAGTGTGCATTTTTCTTTTCATTTCATAATGATCATGTGAGCCTGCACTGCTTGACCTAGTGGCTCCTTGACCGTGCAGCGCCTGGGCCTCCCGTCGCCATGGCTCACCCGGAGCCTGATCTGGGTGGGGCTCCCTCCAAAAACGACCCTACTTCTCCTCATCAAACTCAGCCTGATGTGGCTACTTCAGCTTTTGCTTCTCTAATCGCTTCAATGGGTCCTTAGAGAAATATACTAGCGATCTCCAAATTCGTAAAAAAACTTGAAGCAATCCCCGAGATCAATATACCACCCAATATGCCATGGAGAGCAGTGCTATCTCTGTCTAAAAAAGGGCTTGTCAGGAAGTTTACTGGACTATGGCCTTCCCCCAAGACCGTCCAAAAATGGGTGGAATGAAATTGGGCACAAGTTACTCAGGGTAAGATCTCCATTCGATTCTGCGGCAGAGGTTATTACACTTCCACTTTGAATCCAAGGATGATTGCGATTTAATCTTCAGAAGTGGTCCGTACTTCATGGACACTAGAGGTTTATATTTGAATGGATGGATGCCAGACTTCGATCCAGAACTAGATGTCCTAACGCAATTCCGGTTTGGGTCAGGCTATTGCATCTTCCCCTGCATTACTGGGGAGATGATTCTATAAGAGAAATAGGGAATGTCATTGGAAAGTACATCGACAGAAGCGATTCAAAGGAAAATATGTAGGCATGCATAGGGATATGTGTCAAATTTGACTTAGGAGAAGGACTACCGAAAGCCATCAAGCTCAAGGTTGATAACTAGACACACATTCAATAGATGGACTACGAGAAAATACCCTTCAAGTGTAAGGTATGTCACGAATACGGCCATTTTGCTAATAGATGCGATAAAAAATATTATAATAACAAGCAAACTGAAGAAATTCAAGGTCTAAAATGGGAACAAGTAAAAAAAAAAGACAGCAAACAAATCTCAGCCTACCCCCCCTCCTCCTCCTGGCCCTCCCTCTCCTTCCCACAGACCTTCTGCTCAACCTTCCTCCTCCTTCCCTAAATCCTCCCCCATCCTGAGCTCCAACCCTTTTGAGCCCCTCTCCATTTCATCTAATCCCCCCAACCATTCCCTCTCCCTCCCCTACATTCCCCAAAACACCTTTGAACTCTCCTCTCCTCCCCCGAGCTCCTCTCCCCCTTACAGACTCTTTAACTCTAACCCTCCCCTCTTGGAGGCCCCCCCTCCTCCCTCGTTTGATCGTATTCTTAAAAGAAATCAATCCAAGGAATCCTTAATATATGTCCATCATTCCAAGAAAGGAGGAAGGAATTCAAATAAAGAATTAAGAAACGAGGCAAATGTGAAGGATCTCACCTTAGGAGCACAACAACCAATGGAGAGCTACCTTGAGAAAGGCAACAAGAGCAAGGAAAAAATCCAACAGGTTCACAGAGGGAAACATCCCTCATCCTCAATTCAAAATAAATAATGATAATAGTCTCTTGGAATTATAGGGGGTTGCACCATCCCTCCAAAATAAATATCATCAAAGACCTCATCAACAAGGAAAAACTAGACATCCTCCTAATCCAAGAGACAAGAATCACCAGTCAAGAGATGGATAGTATAACAACAAAAATAAAAAAACTATGAAGGAAAATCTATTTCAACCAATGGTGCATTCGATGGGATTTGCACTCTTTGGAAAAAAGGAAAATGTAAAATGTAGAATTCAACAATTGAAGCTCACTGGATTAAAACAAATCTGAAAAGTACAGCCTTAGAAAAGAAAATCAGTTTATACAGCATATATTCCCTAAATCACTATAGAGATAACGAAATCTGACGGAAAACATTAAAAGAAACAACAATGGAAAACCAAGAAGAGAGTCTAATACTAGGAGGAGACTTAAATCTAAACCAGAGGAAAAAAGAGGTGGCCTCTTTTAGCCAGATCCATCCAGGGAAGCCCTTGAAGAAATCAAAGAGCAGTGTAACCTTTTGGACATCCCTCCCAAAAATAGGAAATATACTTGGGACAACAAGAGATTTGGGAAGGCCAACATCAAAGAAAGGTTGGACAAAATCCTCATTAGGGATAGCATGATGGCCAGCTACAGTAAATTCTCTTCCAATATCATCCCATCAGCAGCCTCAAACCACAAACTGGTTTCCATTGAGCTTGGTTCAACTGAAAATATTGGGCCTCTTCCCTTCAAATATAACCAGTTGTGGAGTAGCCATGAAGAGGTCAAGCAGGAGGTTGTAAAAATATGGAAACGGAAAATTAATGGATCACCCAGCTTCATATGGGAATCAAAACTAAAGAGCATGAGAGCAAGACTAAAAGATTAGGAAAAGACAAGCTATAAGGAACCGCAGAAAGAAAAAGAAGAGCTGCAACAAGAGTGTTATCACAAAATTGTACTTGATTCACTGCTAATCAGACAACTCTATGTAACTGTTTCAATCTAGCTTTTGATTGAAGCTTAGCCTCTTCAGTCCAAAAGGGCTCTCTCAAAGGGATTCAATGATATTGGTTAATAATAGTGCTAGATGGCTAAATCTATAGGGTTTG
The DNA here is from genome assembly GCA_034641835.2 of Pinus albicaulis. Taxonomy (NCBI): domain Eukaryota; kingdom Viridiplantae; phylum Streptophyta; class Pinopsida; order Pinales; family Pinaceae; genus Pinus; species Pinus albicaulis. Next base: position 1,646,997,892 of record CM076579.1, on the reverse strand, counting down.
TATCTTGTTTTTTTATGATTGCAAGTTGAAAGAATGCAGGCTTGCTACCATTGGGCTTATGGAGTCAACAATCATTATTTTTAGTGGTAAGGTTTCTTGACATGGAAGCTAAGGCAAATAGGGGTATTTAACAGAGGAAAATCACACATAAAACATAGGGCAACACAGTCATTTCATCACTAAAGGAAGTCAAAGCATAAACATATGAATTCTGAGTAATAGAGATGAAATCTACTGCAAGTGGTAAACATAAAGATATAGATTAGAAAGACATTAAAAACCCCATGAGAATCTCAGGTCTGTCAAGAAGAAAGTCCTCTGTATTACTGATATAAGTCAAATACATAAAAGCAGTAGTTTAATGTAAAAAATCTCCAACCCCTCACTACTTCGATGCTTTGCCTTTTAATAGACATTCTTACAACAAGGATGACCTGTCTGGTGGCTAGATTCATCAAATTCTCCTATGACACATCATATAACTGAAAAACATGAGTTCTAACAAGAAACTGATAGCTATACCTTAAAGAAGACATATCCTAGTAGGATTGTAACTCCTATTTATTACATATTCTACCTTATCTTTGTGAAATAATTACATGTCAGTTACAAAAAAGCATCACATGATCGAATGATAGATGAACCTTTACATATTAAAAAACCTCCTAGACATGTGGAACAAAACCCTATTTTTTAGGAATGCATAATCCTTATCTTCAGTGAGAGCTTTAGTTGATGACCTGTCTCCACAACACTTCCTTCGAGTCATAAATATTTGATGTTAAGGTCCCTTGACATGTTGGATGAGTCCAAAATTTTGTAGTAGAAGATTAGTTTTTGAAGATAGTTTTGAAATATGATATTTCCGCACTTTTACACAGTTTCGTAGCGTTTCCTAGGCCTAAAGCCAGGAAAACGCTACGAAAAAACATGTAGCAGCCTTTTTGCCTCTAAAGTCATTTTTTGCAGTTTTCAAGGAGGGAGATTGATGGTGGTGATGTGTCATTACTTGATTGGCACCATGGAATAGCAAAGGATCAAAGTCATTGGGTGCAGAAGTCATTTTTCAATGCTACCAAAACTCGCTACGAAACTGTCATGTTTTCGTAGCGAGAAATTGTTAAAGGTTTTGGAGCATCTTAATGGCAGTTTTGGACATTTGGAATCCTCCAACGTTTCAAGGGATATTATCATCAAATACTTATGACTCGAACGAAGTGCTCTAAAGACAGGTCATTAGCCAAGGCAGATTTGAGGATAAAGGTCATGCTTGCCTAAAAAGTAGAGTTATGTTCCATAGATCTAGGAGGTTTTTTTTTTAATATGTAAAGTGGTGATGAACTGTCATGTGGCTTTTTCGAGCATGTGATACTTATTTTGTAACCATCATTATAATTGTTTCAAAGATAAGGTATAGTTATGTAATAAATAGGAGTCAGAGTCCTATTAGGAGATGTTTTCTTTAACGTGTAGCTGTCAGTTTTCTGTTAGAAGTCATGTTTTTCAGTTATGTGATGTGTCATAGGAGAATTTGATGGTATAGCCACCAGGAAGAATCATCTTTCTTTTGTAAATAAGGTCTATTTAAAGAAAAATGATCGAAGTAGTGAGGAGTTGGAATATGTTACTGCTGACTTCTACTATTCTAAACAGGTTCTGATCAGTAATAGAGAGTGGTTATTGGTTTCATCCTTCACCTGAGATTCATTTGATAATTTCATGAACACTTTCCTATGTATCTTATTACTTTCTATCAATATGTTAATGTTTGATTACTCAGAATTCATGTTTCTCATGCTCTAACTTCCTTTGAACAGTTATATATTGAGTAAAATTTGTATGTGTGTATTCCACTTTCATTTAAATATCTACATGCCTCAACTTCCACAAGGAGAGCCTTTTTCATTGAGATCCATGTCACTGACTCCATAGATCAATGGTAGAAAACCTTCATTTTTCAACCTGAACACATACAAAACCAAGACATAATTCATAGAGTTAGCCATCTAGTACTATCATTATTAAATATCATATAACCCCCTTGAGAGAGTCCTCTCAAACTGAAGAGGCTAAGCTTCAGTTAGAAGTGGTTTGAAAGAGTTACTCCAAGTTGACCATTGAAGCAACCTAATAGGACTCAATTTGGTGATAACATTTTGGTGATAACATGTTGATATTCTGTTTCAAATGAGAAATAGTTTATTTTCCTTATGATGTTTTGTTATATGTATCTTTTTTAACACAATCCAGCATTAATTCACTTCTGAACATGTTTTATTGTCATTTTCTTATACATATTCAATACATGCAATAAATAGATGTGATATATACTTAATCAATTGATTTGATTAACTATTTAATCAAATCAATTATCTTAAATTATTTTTCATTTCTCTAAGTGTTTGTTAAATCTTCATTTGCATTCGTTATCACATATAATAGAAAGATAATTCATCCCATGATAGAGTTAAGTATATATATTTTCTTAAAACTTGTTGTCACTACCATTCACCAAGTCACAGGCAGCTAAAATACCACCCATCCACTAAATTATATTTCATTGGAAAACTGGTCCCATAAATCCAGTCAGAGCCACAATCTCAAATGGATAAGGGACAATTTTTAAGTCCTTGATCGGGTGGTTTTCCCCAATGTTTTTGCATCGATTTTCGAGGCATCAACAACTAGATAAATGTGTCACTCCTGGATCTTCATCATGATGGAAGCATTGAAGGAGGATCACTCGTTGTAGGAGGATGTCTATAACACATATGTGACATCTATGCTATAAGAGGCTCCTGGTAACCTCACTGAGAAAACAACATTCATATTAGGCAATCATCAAGATAAAGGTCATCATTCAATAATAAATAAGGAAACACATGCTGACAATTTCTAATGGAGTCCTATTTGGACGCACTGGTTAGAAAGAAATGAATAGGTTTCCTTGAGAAATTATAACTTGCAGACTTCTCGGATTAGAAATTATGACATATTGATGAAGCAGGTCAAGGGAATAAAACTCTTCAATCCAAGGAAATATGTTTCAGGATTACTCAAAGAAAATAAATGAGGTACATATATATATTTATGTTGACACTGGATGCTATGTAGACAGGTCATATGGTTGCAGGTAGAACAAGTATGATCAAAGAAAGCATGAACTATTTCGATGCACAGGTTGTCAATAGACATGTTCCACACCAAATGAAATCAACATAACATGTCCTCATATGGAATATGAAGTGATTATATACTATCAAGGAGTTGAAACTTGGAATTTCCTGGGAATAAAATCAAATTGTGTGGAAGAGAAAGGAAGAGATCGCGAAAAAGTGCAATCATGAAAAGAGGGAGTCAACATCAAAGGAAGCCAAGAAGACTTGACTAAAAAAATCTCCTGGGAAGATATGTAGACTCTGATAGAATTCTGGAAATGGTGGAAACCTTTGAAAATCCATATCTTTAGGAGATGTGTCAATCTATAAAGAAAGGATGTTGATTCCTACAAGAAGATGTCATGGTGAAAGATCATTATTAAGGTAACTTTTGATTTAAAGTATTCATATTTGTAATTGAATAACATCTGATGATATTATGCAGAGCTTCCAAATGGAAGTGGATGAATTCCACAAATTGATAACGATATGGCAAGATGAAAGTTCCTTGGAATATATATGGTTCGAAAGAAAGCAGCATAAGATGAAGCTAGACTATATGAGAAGATTGATGGATCACTTTCTGATAGAAGACATGGCTCTTGGATGAAATTGATGGATGATTTGTGTCCTAATAAGAGATCCCAAAATTGAAGGCTCCTCAATTCATGACATCAATAGAAGGAGTACTTCATGAGCAGTTGGATGTTTTTCATCATTGTTATTGTAGGTCCCTATTTAAGAGGGAGTGACAATTGTGTTTTTCTATCTCATGTGTCGTGCACTAGACCAGGACTAACAACCATAAGTCTTAGTGAAGGCCATGAATTGGAATGTAGACACATAATGAATGGACTCTCCCTAGTTGAGAGGGAGATATAGACACATCATTCTGGAAGACAGAATGTGGGATTGGGTAATTATCTGGCATCCGATACTCTGTGAGATGTATTGAGGCATCCATGAAAGAGTAGTCATGAAAGGATGAATATTATTTGATAATTAAGAATAGTCCTATGAGTTCATACTCAGTGAACACCCAGGTAAAGTATTTACCTTGGAGACAATGACAATGGTGTCTATAGTCATTGGTATCACTAGCGTTGTAGCTCAAGATCTCGTGGAGAGATGGAGTTGTTAGTCAAGGCCTTGCTATGTGACCATGTTGGATAATATGATGTTATAATATATGGATTTCCAATCAAACTATTCTGATGAGATTCTTCAAATTGAAAGTGACCATGTACCATTATGAATACCTCCCTAGTTAAGAGGGATTTTTGGAAAGTGTAACTAGGTCCAGTCTTCATAATGAATAGTAATTATGAATTTATGTAATGAAGAAAAAGATAATCAAATGTATTTTGTAAATACTTTCTTCATGGGTTTTATGAGAAGGGAGTTTTTATTGTAGGTCAAATACTTCTTCTTGATATCTTTAGGGATTTTTAATCTTGCCATAAATGTATAATTTAGATTCATGCATATGAAGTAGTGTTGCACTTGCAAAGACAATTCATTGATGTAAATATATGCCTCGAAGACCATGTCAAATATGCTCCACAAGTCAGCCTAAAGATGATACATATCCCCCTTGTTGAAGTCGACCTCAATACAAAGGATGCACACTCAAGTCAGCTCAAAATAAGTCACAACAGTTCACTAACACAGGTCGGCTAATTTATAGGGTCAAACCACTATAAATACCCTAGTAGACTTTGCACAAAATACAAAAAGTACAGTCTGCATCACTTTGATTTTTTCAAACTAGATTGCAGGAAGACAAGTTTAGATCTATGATTTTAGGAGAGCTTCCATGGAATAATAGTGAAGACAAAGTGTGAAATAAGTGCGAAGGGAAGGGTCGGTTTTGGTGCAAATATTGGTGACTATTCTACGTAGGAAAGAGAGTGTGTATTACAGTTTTGTAAGAAGAATATGTATAGAAAAGAAGTGGTCTGATGTTAGACAAAAAGGAGAGATATAACATCTCTATATTGGAGCAGCATGTATAACTGGTATATCCTGGAAAGAGGCTGAAGTTGAATACAATGAAAAGAAGAGCTAATATAGCGTGCAAAGAATCTAGGGCTTGAATATAAAGAGGTGCAAGAATAAAGCTAAGGATTCTCTAGTAGGCCAAGGCTAGATCAAAGGAAGACAAGGAAGAAGCACATTGTTTAGGGCTAGGGATCGAGCTTCCCTAATATTGGTGAAAATTAGTGCAGAACAGTGCAGAATGAGAAGATTATCATAAGGAGCCTAGAAGAACAGTAACAAGGTATTGGAAGCATGATGATGTCAAGTGTCCATGTCATGATCATGGTACTTTTCAATGGAATATCTATAAGTAAAACTGTTTTTGGTTTTCCTCTCCAAGGGGGAGATATTTTGGCCCTTGCTTGAAGAGCCAAAATTCTTTGTCTCTTGTGTTTTGATAATTGACTTGATGGAAAAACATAATAAGATAATTAAGACAAGGTATAAGTAATAGAAGCTTGATAAAGTACAACATAAGTAGTTATCATGTAAGAGAATTGAATTAAACTATTCCCTATCAAATTCTCAACATTATTTCCATAGGAAATTTAGTTGACTATTGTATAGTCAGCTGGCTCGCTAGTTGAGGTGGATTGATTGGGTGATTAGTTGGTTGACCTTAATGAATTAAGATGAAACTCAAACAAATTATTTTGGGTTAATCAAACAACTAATGTATCAATGAGATTACAAATTCAATTCAGTGATTGATAGTGAAGTTGGGAGAAGGATCATAGTTAAAGGTCGACGGAGTAGTCTATGGAAGTTGATAGTCAATGGCATAATCCAAAGTAGTCGTATTTGGGGATGCACATGGTCCACAGAGACTAGTGGTCAATTAATGGTCGAGAGGTGCTCAACTATATTTGAACTGTGTTGGAAACAATTAGGAATCTTGAGATTCCTAGAATGTTATCCAATGAGATTTAGTCTTCTGTAACTAATTCAGGTTCTATGAATTATGGTTTTTTATGTAAGAACATCCCTATAATAAAGCATGATGTAAGGTTAAAAAAATATGACAAAATGAATTGATTGATTGAGATCGCTTAATGTATTAAGTACATTTTTCTTACATGTGGACCAAGGTTTATGTTCATTACAGACTCGTTTTATATTTAGAGAAGAATATAAAGAGCAATGGAGCTCAAAGTTTGGCTGGTATTCCTAGGTTCAGGATTTACAAGGTAAAAATGTTTGTGCATTGTGCATATATTTATGTGTTTTACATCATTTATTTATGGTTTTATTATCTCATGTAAATATTTACATAATTGAGTCATAATGCCTAGTTTAAAGCTTAATCAAATAGTCCTAGGGGGTCAGATCAATTGGTGATCGAAGTAATTTAAAATATGTGAAAACTGAGAGATCCAAGATTCAAATACCCCTTGTTGTGACCCAGTTTATGGAGAGGAGGGCATGTCATAGATCCCAAAAGGTTTACTAGTAGTTACATGCCAAGCGATATGTTGGGTTCCTCCAAGATACCAAAAAAAAAAAAACTCAATAAAATCAACAAGTGGCTTTAGATCTTGTTTTTAGAGTCTCCTACCCACAACATTTCATATCATAGCACTACATTCAGGTATCAAGGGATCTGAAAAGTGGTATCAAAGGTATTTTGGTTGCAGGAGGAGGCTTTTGTTGTTAAGGGTTTAATGATCTTGGACCCAAATCATGGATCTTGAATAGATTTGGAATAAAATTAGTTCTTGTGGGAGCTTTAAAGAAATGCTTCTTGTAAATAATAATGGCTAGAAATGTGATAATTTAGAATTAGAAGTTAATAGTTGAAATTTAGAGTGGTGAAAACTTAAAATGGAAGATCTCCTTGTGGATCGACAACAATAGATTGATTTGCATCCTAAAACACCTCTAACTAGCACATTGATGGAGGATTGGGAGAAACTCAAAAGAAAAGTGAGGAGCACAATTTGACTTTTTCTTGCTTATTTAGTATGGTTGAATATTTCAAGGGAATACACTACAAAGAAATTACGGGAAAATTTGGGAAACTTTTACCATTTGAAATTCCTATTAAACAAGTCATTTCTTCAAAAGACGTTGTTTCTGTGGAAGAATTTGTATCTTCTAAGGATGAAGGAGGGTGTCTTGATCACAAAGAACATAAATGAATTCAATATTTTAATTATTTATTTATTATATGTGAATACCACAATTAGTGATGAGGAGAATCATATCACTTTGTTGTTTCATTTCTTAGATTCATGGGATAACTTAGTCTTAGCTATTAGGAGTAATACGACCCCACTAATTTTTGATGATGTGGTTACATCTCTATATTTGGATGAAATGAAGAAGAAGAGAATGAAAAGGTCAACCTACGAAAGTTGACCGAAGGAATACATTATTTTTATGAAAAATGGAATGTGTTGGCTTTGACGAGTAAATAGTCAGATCATGAGGCATCATTGATTGACTCAAACGGATCCTATCATATGACACCTCACATGGAATGGTTCTGTGAATATGAAGAATATGTGGTTCAAAGGATTAACAACCAACACACATAAATTTTATTAATAACAATCACACTCCAAAGCTTAAACATTACAAATAATTACATGGCTATTTATTTAGGATGGAAGCAATATCTTGAATCTCTTCAAGAGAAAATTCTTCCTAGATATTTGGAGGAAGTTAAGAATTATCCTCCCAACTTTAGGAACCTATCCTAACTTCCTAATCTCCTATTTAATGCTACAATGACTCATCAAATGTAGAAAATTCTAGATTTTTCAAATTAAAGAATTACAACAAATAAAATGTGTGATGATCTTGCATCATACTACTATGGAAGAAAAAGATACAATCATATGTTTTTCTTCTGAAGTTCTCCAATGTTGGTACCATATTTGGAAATCTATGTTGATGTCGTCCAAGTAGCATCTTTGACTGTTTGATTCCTCCATTTGACCAAGTATTGAAGATATTCTTTCTTTCTAGTTCTTTTAGCCACTCTTTGATCGATGATGGATTCAATCTACTTTGTTGGTGCTGAAGGTAGTTGTTTCTCCCATTCAACTTTGTCGTTAGCAAGTGCATCTATAAGATCATTCATTGGTTCCTTAAAGGGGTATATATATGAAACATTAAAGATCGTTTAAATGCCATATCCTTTGGGTATCTTTATTTCATAAGCATTCGAGGAAAATTTCCTCAAAATTTTGCATGGTCCAATATTTTTTAGTTTTAACTTATTGTATTCAAATTTAGGAAATATTTCTTTCCGAAGGTGTGCCGTAATCAAGTCTCCAACATTAAATTCTAATTGTCTTCTTTTGGAATCTTCTCTTCGTTTATACTTGTTGTTGCTTTCTTGTAGTTGTTGCTTGACTTTGTCTTGTATTTCCTGCATACTAGCTGAAAAATCTTCGCTATATGCACTTATGAATTGTTGTTTTCCCAGGTTCCTCAATTCATAAATACCTCTTGGATGAATCCCATACAAAATTTGAAATGGACTCAATCCAATGCTTCTGTTGGGTGAATCGTTATATGCAAATTATGCCTGAGCAAGAACTTGATCCAACTATTTTGGATGTTCACTTACCAAACACCTCAAGATATTTCCAAGGCTTTTATTGACCACTTATGTTCGGAGTGCAAGGTTTTCCAACAAACCCCTGTACTACTAGCCCTTTCGGTAATGACCTACTTGCGTAGGTCAAAGTCTCACCTGAAGTAGTATGGGTGGGTGCTGGAACCAGGTTTCCACACCCTGAGAAAGGATGGGTAAAGCAAGCAGAGCTGCGCTAGACCCTGTGATTCCCATATTACCTTGTTCTGTGCAGGGTCAATTGTCTCTATTCGCATCCACGTGTGCTAGATCTATAATTATATGCTTTTAGGACAGTAGCACGGTATTGCATAAACAGAACAGAACAGATCCAGATACAGAAAACACACTTACACATATCTTCGCAGCTTAAATATAGAAAATGCACAATGCAATAATTACCAATGATTCACACAAAGAGTACTCACAGATTCAGTTCTCTATCAACCTTTCTTATTTATTCATTCATCAATTCCTTCTTACAATTCCCTTCCCAACCTGCGCACACAGCTAGACTTGGATCTCCGCACACACAGCCAGCAGGAGTCCTTTCCCCAAAACCCAAATAGACAGCTTAAACCATAATTCGCATCAATAGTTCCTCATTTCTCTACCTTACAATAAAAAATGTTCCTCTATTTATAATAATCTAGCCTAGACTTTCCTATGGTCCGCAAACCGTGGTTTTTGGACCCCTGGTTTACCCTTTTACCCATTACAATGCTTTCGAGGCTTTGACCCATCCCAAAACCCCTGCGCTAGACTAAATTTAATCAAACGTATTCAAAATGGACTAGTTTCGCAGCTTGCAGGAGACCCTATTCCAACATTCCCCCAACACAATCTTGTGACTCGTCCCAAGTTAATGCGGTGATGCGGCCTCGATTTGTGCACGCAAGGTATCGAGAGCACTGCGAAGTGGGGGGGAGTACATCCCGACTTTGGGCAACAGCATTCTATGCAAGATCTAGCAGCTTCTGGGAGGGCAGTCCTTCAGTGGTCGTGGTAACACTTTCAAGAAGCTGATTAAGTCGCTTTTTCGCACCATCAATGTCTTGTGATAATCAGAGGGCTGAGGCAGCCCAAGACTTCAGACGTTCTGTCGTGATGTGCTATTTATGCCAGATTTTCTCAATCTCATCCTAGAGATCATTGCTAGTTTTTAACCGAGCCAGACGTTGGGCAGGTACCAAAGTAAGCAGCGTAGCATTGATCTGTTCGAAGACTTCTTCCTTTTGTCACAAGTCTTGATTGATTTGTTGAAGGACTGGATCACGCTGGACCCTAGTCCATATTTGTATGGATGACTCCAGCAGCTTGGCACCTTGAGCAATTTGCCTCGAAATATCATTTGTTGCTTCGGTGACTAGGGTGGTACGCTGGGCGCAGACTTCCAGGGGTGTGTCGAGCTATAGTCTGGCCTGCAACTCAGAGATTTGTTGTTCCAGTTGTGCCTTGATGATGCGTATTCCTAGCCAAGACGTTTTGAGGGCTTTAACCAATTTTTACACCTTATCCCGAGGTGTGTCCACAGTCGGGATCTCGTCTGTAACTTATGTGCAGAGCTGGTGGATCACAGCTTCAAGCTCCTTCTACTAGAACACGGCCAGGATCAAATCAGCAGCCTGTTGCGTAATGGTGTGCTCATCTATACTAAGTTGTTGGTGGAGTTGCTAATCACGGTAGCAAAATTCGTGGAAGACAGCATGATGAAGGCCTTGTAAGGAATTTTGGGATAGCTTAGCCAGGTCCAGCTGAGTTCCTGTGGCGGCCAGGAGTGGCATTCCTACAAAGGCACTGCTAGTTATATCCCAGAGATGACTGGCCTCCCTGAGTGGCACTGAACTATTGTCAACTAACAGGGGTTGTGCCTGGCCAATACTGGTTGGGATGGTATCAATTTTGATCTGGAGAGCGCGGAGTTTGGCCTGGATAGAGTCGATCCCAGCCTGCCGTTGTGCCTCGACTAATGCCCACTTATCTTCCGTAGCCATGGTGACCATGTCTGCAATTTGATCAAGGTAACCGTCTGTTAGTGTGACTGTCGCATCATATTTCACATGGTGGGCGTGCTGTTTCTTTCTGGGTCCTGGTGTTGATTCCCCTATTCTCTTAGTGCCAGGGGGAGGGGTGGTATCTTTGTCAAATCCTACCTAGGCTGAAGCTGCGGCGGGCTACTGTGGCGGGTTACCCCTGGGCTTGGTTGTAGCTGAGACCTGCTGGTGGGGTGTCATGGTCTCCCCAGGGGTGTCGGTGAGGCCTGTTCTCCAGGAAAGAGGCCATAGCGAAATTAGCAGGTCAATTTCTTCATCTGCTACCATATAAGGGAGTGTCATCCATGTCTTATTGTTGAGGCTACGAATCCGAACATGGTGCATGGTTATTTGGAACGCAACAACACTCTTGTACTTGTCATATATTGTTGGGGATAGCCGGGGTCGAGAGTTTATGGCGGTTGCGACACTGCTCTGGAAGAGGATCCAAAACACCTTGTTATCCTCAGTACGCTGCTTATCCCTAGATTCCCATAAGTGAGCATAGAAATCACCTTCGCACATCCCAGGAGGGAGCTCAAGAAGGACCGACTCCTCGGGTTTGTCCCAGGTGACTAGTGCTATTAGGAATAATAACCATGAATAGAAGAAAGATGTCCCTTACTCCTGGGATTTGTAGACATTAGCTAGAAATTATTTGCACAAGTATTGAGCCCAATTGAAAAAACACCCTTCGCGTATTGTCCAGCTAGCTGGATCACATAGGTGGGGACAGTCGCAACCTGTCACTTCCACATTAATTTTAGGCTAAGAGCTGAGTACCCATCTGCGTGGTTGGGTCATTGATAGTTTGGATCACAAATCCACGCTGATTTCAACGTATCGCATAGGTCTCCCGTACAAACGTAGTGGTAGCTTCTTCGTACTTCTTTTCGACCTGCGCCAACGAGTGTGGCCCTTGCATCGAGAGGCCAGTAATCTTGTGGATCAATGCAGCATCAATAGGGACCCTCTCGCGAATCCATAAGCAACCATCGTGAATAAGGGTGAGTAATTGGCGAGCCAACCGATCTGTGACGTTTTAATGGCCAAAGTGGGGCCTTTGAAGTAGATTCAGAAGTCTAGATCCTGCCAAGCCACATACCCAGCACTAAGGTACTACCGTGACTCCATCATCCCTATGGATTGTATCAAAGTATAATGCGGGGGCCAACTCCGGGAAGGTGTCATAGTTCACCAAATCATGACCGTCGAACTTGACCTCATGGAGGCGCCCGCAGGGATCATTGAGGATGGGGACCTCTCCCGGGGTTAGGGGGGTTTGCAGATAGGTGACCAAGCCATTCAAGTTTTTTGGCGTTCGGGTAGACGACCTTTGTGGTCGAACAAAGGGAGGTAACCAATTGATCGGGTTAGCCGGCAGAGCACCCTCCTAGTCATCTTGTTCCGAGGGTGGGGGTCTGGCATGTCTTGGGGATATTCGAGGCTTCCTTGCTACTTTTGGGGTTTTCCATGAGCCTTGTGATTTTTCCTTGCCTTTCCTTGTGACCGGCATGGGGGAATATTATTCCAATTGAGACTCAACCTCCAGGACTTCTTCAACATCAAGCTCCATCGGGTTTGAGGGTTCGGCAAGGGTAGTAGTCGGCATCCTTGCGCAAAAAATGAATAACAGTTCTGGGTGACTACTATTAGACAGAGGAGGTTGACCAGACATGAGAGGGATACTGTGGTTATGAAGAATATTGTTGCTCAGATGCTTCCACAAGATGCTTGAGGCAAGCTAGTTGTATAAGTGAGACAATACCTCGAGCTGGACTATCCTTCCCCTTTTAAAGCACTCCCAAGCGTGTGATGGAGAAGGAAACTTTACTCAGGGCAGGTTCCCCAAGGAACAATAAAAATTTCCCGTAATTCGTTCTGTTAAAGCCTCGGGGGTCGCTTCTTCCAATGGTAACTTCTGTTATTTACCAGTAGATATTGCTCCAATGGCTAATTTTCACATTCCTAGTGATCTTGACGTACTTGTCACGCTAGGGTTACTCATTTGTGACAGCTGCATATCTTCCCCCAACATAGGCTTTTTTCCTAGGTAACTCATGGCCCAGGACCAAGAGAAATTTATCATCTGTGCCATTAAGGCTCCAAGGGGGGCTGTTGTCAGAACATACTGCCTGACCCTCAGCTGCTTTGTCACTGTAGAGGTGGCCCATTGCATGGGGTCGCTACCTGCTAAGCTTACAGCTGTCGTAGGAAGCCCGTTGCTTGCTCATGGGTCAGCTTGACCTTTTCCTGGGGTGGGTTCACAGCAGTTGATCAAGCCTGGCTCCATCCAGGTTCTTTCCTTTAGGACCACAGGGAGGAAGTATTTTGTGATGCGAAGACAACGCGATGTGGAGGCTGCACATAACTCGTTCTGCCAAGTCTCTATTTCCTTATCGGGATCAAACAAACCCTCAATATCTCCTTCGTAGCAAAGTACTTCATCCTCAGTTGGGTTGTCCGTGTTTCGCGTCGTCAACTTATAAGTATAATCCACATCTTCTCCCTTGGGTACGGGTTCCGTATAACATTTACCTTCCACAAGGTCTAATGACATGACTACCCTTGTGCCATTATTTTCAAATACCATGCTTCATTTTTTTAAGTTAATGGTACCGCCCATGTTGATGGCCCAATCCAATCCCAGTAGCGCAGGGTAGGGGTCTGCATCCCCGGTGGTTTTAATGACTTCAAATTCAGCCTGGACTTTTACTCCTGCGATATCTAATACAATCCCCGAGAGCCTCCCTAGAGGTACTATTTTTTGGTGATTGGCCATTCGTAGCTGCATGGTGGACCATTTTAGCTTTGGTTCACCCATGTGTTGCCATGTTTTCTTAGGTAATACATTAACGTCCTATCTGAGGTCTAAGATAGCCTGGTCCATCTCGTAGTTGCCGATCTAGACTTTATGTTGCATCTCCCTGCCAGTGCGTCTTTGATACTTGTATAACTTGTGCACATCCTTAATGTTGGGTGACAGGGCGGTGTGTGCTGCGCAGCTCTCTAATAAAGCCTGCAGATTATGTACTACCTGGGGTGTGCGCAGCAGTCTCATACATGCCTGTAGGAAATGTTTGACCTCCTCAGCTACCTTCACATCTCTCGGGTGTAAGGACATAGAGGCCTCGGTCTCAAGGAAGTCCTTTCGAGCTTCCATAAATGTTTCCATTGCTTTGTCCAGGTCCAACCCTTTCTGGCTGCTAATGGCTTTGCAGATCAGTGTTTCAGTTTCAGCTTTCTCCTCAATTCCCCTAGTTGCTAGTCCACTGCATGTTACCACATTCACACTCGGGTCCTTACCTCTTAGCTTAGTCTGGACCCTTCGCACCTTCTGCATAGGTGGGATTTTCTTCTCCCGTATCTTTTCCTTCAGGGCCAGACAATCGTCCAGCATATGGTCCAATTGTCTGCAATACCTGCAGGATTGTTGCACGGAATTCAGGCACTCCCTCAAAAAATGCCCGGAGCTCCCACAGTTATAGCAGATCAACTGGCCCCGGCCTTGACCTGTACTTCAACCCCCGTCCCTGCTTCCGGAGGAGGAGCCATTCCTGCCTGCGGGGGTTTTTGGAGAGGACGGGTCAGACTGTACTTCCAGTCATTTTCCCAACCTATTACTAAATTATGGATTCAGCAGTCCCTCTCTTCGTGGCCCATTGACCGGCAGAACCCGCACCAATATTGCTCCCGCTCTAGAAAATTAGCGCCTGGACAGGGGTAGCAGCCGTCATTATACAACCCATCTATGCGGCCACCCCCGTACCCATACATAGGTTCATTCGAGCTCTATCGTTCGGGGTTAGGCCCTTCTAATCTCATGTGCCCTGGACTAGGTTCCCCTATTCGCAGGTGGCCTGGGAACAGATTTTTCGTCTGTCCTGGCATTCGCCATAGTTCCGTGCTAGCTTCTCTTACTTTTTCCCGTTGTAGATCCTGAATCTCCCCGTGCATAGCCCCAAGCTGTGCCTGGATCTGTTGTACCTTCAGCGAAGCATCTGTCCCGAGCGCAGCTTCTAGTTTCATAGCAGCCTCCAAAGCTTTATCTTGCGAGTCAAAATTCTAGTGACTCATAGGTATGTGTAGGTGAGAGAGTAGCATGGCAATGAACCATTTCGTAAGCTTCTTGTCATCATACTTAAAGTCCCCTTATCTAATAGCTTTTTTTAGGCGTTGATCCACTTCCCACATGGACTCAGTTGCTCCCTACTTGAAATCTTTTACCTCTGCTACGACCTGATGGTAGGACCTAGGTTTTCGAAACTGTTGTTTTAGGGTGCTCCTAATATCCTTAACAGACATGACCCCATTCTGAGATATGTACTTCATATACCAATCTAGCACTCTTTCTTCGAAGCTTAGGGATAGCTACACTTTCTTCACAGTATCGCTCATCATGCCTTGCGCAATCCATACCGAGTCTGCCACAAACCATAACCGATCAATGTCTTCATCGGCGGTGCCTTTAAAGGTAGGTAATTTCAAGTGCACTGCCATGTCTTCTTCTTGATAGGCTTCCCATATTCACTTGTTAGTACCCAAACCCTTTCTCAAAATGCTCGTGTCTCGGCAACGGAACCATTTATTGGCTCGAGGGGTCCTGACCCAGGTTCGGAGTGCAAGGTTTTGCAACAAACCCCTATACTACTGGCCCTTTTGGCAATGACCTACTTGCGTAGGTCAAAGTCTCACCCGAATTAGTATGGGTGGGTGCTGGAACTAGGTTTCAGCACCTTGAGAAAGGATGGGTAAGGCAAGTAGAGCTGCGCTAGACCCTGTGATTCCCAAATTATCTTGTTCTGCTCAGGGTCAATTAGGTCTCTATTCACATCCACGTGCGCTAGATCTATAATTATATGCTTTTACGATAGTAGCACAGTATTGCATAAATAGAACAGAACAAATCCAGATACAAAAAACACACACACAGTTCTTCGCAGCTTAAATACAGAAAATTCACAATGCAGTAATTACCAATTATTCACACAAAGAGTACTCACATATTCAGTTCTCTATCAACCTTTCTTATTCATTCATTCATCGATTCCTTCTTACAATTCCCTTCCCAACCTGCGCACACAGCAGCAGGGTCCACACACATCTGGACTTGGATCTCCGCGCACACAGCCAGTAGGAATCCTTTCCCCAAAACCCAAACAGATAGCTTAAACCACAATTCGCATCAATAGTTCCTCATTTCTCTACCTTACAATACAAAATGTTCCTCTATTTATAATAATCTATCCTAGACTTTCCTATGGTCCGCAAACCGTGGTTTTCGGACCCCTGTTTTACCCTTTTACCCATTACAATGCTTTCAGTGCTTTGACCCACCCCAAAACCCCTGCGCTAAACTAAATTTAATCAAAAGTATTCAAAATGGACCAGTTTCGAAACTTGTAGGAGACCCAGTTCCAACAGTGTCTCTGTCTAAAACAATTTTTGTAGGTAATACATGCAATCTAACTATTTCTTGGAAGAACAAGTATGTTATGTTAGTTTCATCATGTGTATTTTGACAAGCGATAAAATGTGTCATTTTTTAGAATCTGTCAACAATAACAAATATTGAGTCACTTCCTTTTTGTGTTTTTGGAAATCCTAGTACAAAATCCATACTTATGGAGTCCAATGGTCAATTTGGTATTGGTAGGGGTTGATAGAGTCCATGGTTCTGACTTCTTCCTTTTGCATATTGACATATCTTGCATCTCTCAACAAATTTATTTACATTGTTTTGCATGTGAGGCCAATAATAAAATGCTTGTAGTTGTGCTAGAGTTTTATCTTTCCCAAAATGACATTTTAAACCCCCACTACGTTTTTCTTTCAACAAATTTTCCCTCATCGAACACCTTGGAATGCATAATTGTTTTCCTTTGAACAGAAGTCCCTCCTGTGTCATGTAGTCTAACCATGGAGTTCTATCTCTACTTACAGGATTTTCACAAGTTTCATAATCTTCTTTAAAATCTGGATCATCTTTATACATATCTTTCAACTCACCAAATCCTAAGACATTTACTTGGAATTCTCACAAAATTAAATTGATTCTGCTTAATGCATCTACTACTTTATATGATTGACCACTTTTACGCTTGATGACAAATGTGAAATTTTGTAAGAATTCAACCCATTTAACATGTCTTTGACTCAATTTTGTTTGAATGTTGATATGTTGTAGAGCATGATTATCTGTGTAGAGGATGAACTCTTTTGACATAATATAATGTCTCCATTTCGTTAAATTTTGTATGATGGCATAAAATTCTTTATCATAAGAAGAGTATTTTTTCTTGGCCTCATTTATTCTTTCACTAAAATAGGAAATTGGTTTTCCTTCTTGACTTAAGACAACTCCTATTGAAGTTCCACTGGCATCAGTCTCAACCTAAAACGACTTAAATCTGGCAGTGCTAAAATAGGTTGTTATGTGATCTTTTTCTTTAATAATTGGAAACTTTTATTAGTTGCTTTTGTCGAATGGAATAATTGATTTTTCTCTTTAATAGTTTCTACAATTGGAGCACATATGCCACTGAAATTTTTTATAAAATTCCTATAAAAAATTACCAATCCATGAAAATTCTTACCTCTTAAATGCTTCTTGGAGTTGGCCAATTGATTATGGCCTTCACTTTCTCTTGATGCATCTTTACGCCTTCTCTTGAAATTAAAAAACCCAAGCACACTAGTTTTTTCTTCATGAAACTACATTTCTTTAGATTGATTAACAATTTCCCTTTTTGTAGTTTCTTCAAAACCATATTAAGAGGTCTTATGTGCTATGCTTTTGATTGACTGTAAATTAAGATATAATCAAGATAAACTATAACAAATTTTCCAATGAATTCTTTTAAGACTTCATTCATTATTCTCATAAAACTGTTGGGAGCATTGGTAAGTCTGAAGGGCATTACCAACCATTCATATAAACCATTATTAGTTTTGAATGTTTTTTTCCATTCATCACCTTCTCTGATTATAATTTGATGATATCCACATTTTAAATCTATTTCAGAAAAATATGCAGCACCACTTAGACAATCGATAAGACACTCAATACGGGGTTATGGAAACTTGTACCTGATTGTGATTTTGTTGATTTCTCAAGAGTCTGTGCAAATTCTCCATCTGCCATCCTTATTTGGATTTAACACTGTTGGAACAACACACAGACTTAAACTTTCTCGAATGAGACCCTTATCCAACAATTCCTGCACTTGAGTTTTAATCTCTTCATTCTCCTTTGGAGTCATTCTATAAGCTGCTTTGTTTGGAAGGATAGTGCCTGGAATGAGATCAATTTTATGGTTGATGATTCTAATGGGAGGCAATTCATCAAGAAATTCATCCACTATAATATCAATAAATTCATTCAACATGTTTTTAGTTTCTTCTGGAAGATCAATCAAATTTGTACTTGTGAGGACTACCTTTGGCTTACCAATCAAGGAAAAATTTACCTCCTCATGCTTGATTTCTTGAAGGAATTATTTCCCACTAAGTAACATTACCTTAGATTGGTATTCTTCTGGTGCTTTTTTATTCCTCAAAGGCAAAAGTACCTGCTTTTCACCATCCTTTTCACAAGTGTAGGTATTGTTCCTTCAATCATGCATTACTTTCCTGTCATATTTCCATGGTCTTCCAAGAAAAATATGACACACATCCATATGAATAACATCACAAATAACTTTATCCTTATAACATCCTTTTTTAAACTCCACTTCACATTGTTCATTAACTAATATATGATGTCCTTTTTGCAACCATGAAACTTTGTAATGAGTAGGATGTTTAGTTTTCTTTAAATTTTAATTTTCTACCATTTCTGTGGATACTAAATTATCAGTACTCCCACTATCAATAACGATTTTACAACACGTCCCTCCTGATTTCAAAATACTTTTGAACAATGTTTTTCTTTGTGTGGTGTTGGAGCAGGGTCCCTTAGGACCACAATTTTGGGACAAATATCAGTATTTTTGTTATTTTTGAGTCGTGCGCACTATGCAAAGAAGAGTCAAGGGGATTTGGGGCTAGTCAAATTCCTTTCATTAGTTGTAATGGGTTAATGGGTAAACTAGGGGTCTCAAACCACGGTTTTAGGACCATAGTATGTGCGCAAGCGAAGGTATAAATAGAAGTATAGATCGAGTTAGATAGAGATCGATCCATTATTAGAAATGTTGATACTTGAGGCATGATAAAGCTAATAAGTTGAATCTATACTAAGCATTTGCGTCTGAAAGGCTCCTTCTATTTGTGTGCGCAGAGACCTTAATTTGGCTGTGTGCGAACCCCGCTCGCTGTGTGTGCGGGTAGATCTGGTGAATTATAAGGGTTTCTGTGAAGACTGATCAATAAAGAACTATTTTGGAAATTTTTTGTATCTAATGCATCTATGATTCACTTATGTGTATGATTTCTTCTTTCTGTGTATGATTTATGTTATCAATAATTAGGATCGATTTTTGTGCATGTTTATATTGTAATGCGTAATATATTTTCATAGATATGTTACTTTAAAGGTTGAATACTACATTGCATAGATATGCTAGAGCAGTTAAGGGGATTTCAGACCTTCTTTCTATGCGCGTGCATGCAGGGTTAACCTATGCTAGTTGGCCTAGGGTTTTTGGTGCGCAAGGCAGTTTGTCTAATAAGATAGATCTGTCGATTCCTACTTCATTTAATTCTCTCTCAAGGTGTGGAAACCTAGTTCTAACACCCATCCATACTTCTTCAGGTGAGACTTTGGTCTACGCAAGCACATCATTGCCGAAAGGGCCAATAATAAGAGGGTTTTGTTGGTTTCGCGCTAACTCTGAACCTGGGTCAGGACCCCTCAAGCCAAAAAATGGTTTCATTGCTAGGATTGGGATCATTTTGAGAGAGATTATATGTTGTGGCAGCCATCGAAGACAGAATTAGAGGACTGTTTTGAGAAAAAGATACGCGAATTCGCCATCAAGGAGAATAGATGTGATAAATTGTCTGCTGAAAGGTGGGAACAGGGGTACATTTTCACAGAGGTCCATGAAATCTTCTTTGTGACATTTTCACATGAATTACAGGAGTGGTTATCAAGGTTAGTTGTGTTTCAAGGCTGCTGGAAGGGATATAAAATCACTTAGTGGATGCCTGAGTTGATCCAACAATTAGAAAAGACTGATAACACCATCACTCGTGTAGTATACCATTGGGTTGAAAACATTTTGGTGGATTTGTGATAGAGTTTGCAGTTGATCAGTTTGTGTCATATTCTTTAGTGGAAAGGAGGTTCTTCAAAGGACCGAGAGGTAAGTTCTTACGCTCTCTTCCTTTTCTCATTAATATGTTATTGAGTGAAAAGGGTGTTTTATGTAGTCACACCGAGTGAATGTCCCAAAACGAGTTTGAAAGTGGGAAGTACTTTCAGGTCAACAAAAGAGGTGAAAGATTGGTATACATCCCTTTGAGAAACCCGCCTAATAGTGATACAGAAAGTCGTGAAGCTACGCACGCGGGAGGTGACCCTCCATCCACCCCATAGTCGAACTAGCGTAGGGGTAGGTCATCTCCCACTCCACCTCCACCGCCGCCAAGAGGCGATATGGCTGCACATATGAAGCTACCCACCTTCAAGGGTGTAGGAGATGAAGACATGGATAGATTTTGGTTTGTTGCAAATGAAGTATGGACTACGCAAAACATCAACACTAATGTTGTCAAGAGGGCACAACTAGCTATGGAATTTGAGGGTCGTGCACTAGATTGGTTTATGGTATATCTGTCTCAGAACGTTGACCCTACTATCGATGAGATCAAGAAAAATTTGAAGCAGTAATTTAGAAAACCAACGTCCTACTCACAGTGTGTAACATAGCTAAAAGAAATTCGATAAGAGCCAAATGAATATGTCTGGGAGACAGATCAATTATTGAAGCACACTATCAGTGAAGGATGATTTGTCTATGATGATAAGAAACATAAAGAATGGTTTATTTCCATGCTCCTGCCACATCTACTTGGCCCCCTGAATCAGCAGAAAATTGATTCTCAGGATAAAGCTCTTGAAGTTCCCATGAAGTTGGAATTCACACCCAGGACTGATGAACAATTTGGAACTCTACAAATCCAGAATCAATTAGAAGCAATTCATTTGGAAATTCAGAACCTGTGCAAGGATAGGGGGAAAGAGGCTTGCGCAGAGGTATGGTGTATACATTGTAAAGGCTCCGGTCACACGAAAGATCAGTGTCCCATGCTTCAGGATTAGATGCAAGCGGGAGGGCCAAATTCATTGCCACCCAGGGAAGCTGCAGGATCGAGCAGTACTCCCATGATGTGGTGCTCTCTCTGTCAATTTATTGGTCGATATGACACAAACCTTTGCCCTCAATTAGGAAGTTATGTACTAGAACTGAAGCAGCAATGGTGTAGGTTTTTCTATTCGGTTGGCCACGATGAGCACCATTGTTGCACATTCAATTTGATGATAGACAATGCCAACCTCTATAGAGTGCAAGTCAACCCATCCTCACTAGCGTCCCCCTCTGGGAATGGTGGATATTTAGCCAGAAGAAGGGGAGGAGGGATAGGTGCAGGTGCAGGTCGCGAAAGAGGACAACTGATCTGCTACAACTATGGAGATGTTGGGCACTTTGCGCGTGATTTTATGAACCCTACGTAACAGTATTGTAGGTATTGTAAAAAATTTGATCATGTTATTGAATATTTTCCTGTTTTGATTGCTAGAATGCAGGAGAAGAAACCACAGATGCCTACTCAAAATATAAAAATGGTTAGAGTTGAGCTATGGGAATATGATCCAAGTGTAAACATAGTTACGCAAAGTGGTGCTACCATTGGCAAAGACGAGGCAAAGAAGGCTGATGCAGAACCCTGGATCATGAAGGCTTCTAAAAATAAGGAAGGATTCAACGTGCAGAGGGAGAAGGAGACTTTTGTAGAAGCTAGAAAGGATTTTGCTACTACAGGTGCTTCCACATCCAAGACAATCACAGAAGCAAAGATCGATGATGAAGTAAAACCCTTCTTTCAATCGTGCATCAAGCTATTGCGTAACTAGAAAACAATAGAAAACCTTCAAGCTCTGATAGATAGCTATGCGGATAAAGAGTTGCCTCGAACCGAGAACAAGGTTGTAAAAAAGATCTACAAGAATAAGAAGAGAACCGATTGACAGATGCGCATGACCATGTAGATTGGGGAATATGAGATGGATCAGGTCATTCTGGACTCGGGATCCGATGTGAATGTTCTACGTAAGCAGACCTGGCGGACGATGGGCAAACCAAAGCTGGAATGGTCCACAATTCAGTTGTGCATGGCCAATCAACAGAATATTATTCGATTGGGAAGACTCCCACAGGTTATGGTAGATATTGTTGGAGTCAAGTTATGCACAGACTTTGAAGTAATACAATTTTTTTGATACAAACCCCTACCCTACGCTGCTAGGACTTGATTAGGCTATTGACATGGGGGGCATCATCAAATTGAAGCACTGGAGTATGATATTTGAAAATAATGGCACTCAGGTTGTAGTACCTTTGGATCCTGTAGATGGGGAGAGATATACAAAACCAGTGCATGCAGAAGTCGATGTAGACCACATCTACAAATTTACCACACGAGATGAGGATTGGATCAACCCAACTGCTGATGGGATGTTGAATTGGGAAAAGGATAGCTCCTACTTCTCTGATTCAGATGGGGAAATGGAAAATTGGTAGAATCACCTGCATGATGCTTTTGCATTGCGCTGCCTCAGAGTCACTAAAAATTTATGTTGCATCTCCTCAGAGGTACAAGAATTGCCCTATTTTGATGGTTCTGGTAATGTTGTTTCATTTTTGGAAGAAATGAAAAAGGTTGTCCTCGAAGAGTGAAGGTTCTGGGCACTCGATCTTGCCATGCGCGCAACTCCGGCATGTTGATGGTATATGCACAAAGGGAACTTTGAAAATTGGGAGCAATGCACCTGTATGATGTGTTTTCACTTCACTCGTCGAGTAACAAAGTTGGATGAAGTATACATAGGAAAGGATGACCCACGCTCGCACTTGGATAAATGGACAACTGCCTGGGGTGATGAACCTCAGCTAGAATGGGTGCATATTTTTGTCCATACTCTCGGAAAGTTTCCCACCGATTGGTACTTGGAAACAGAGTTGCGACAAGGGACTGTTGGTTGGGCCTTCTTAAAGGAAATTTTTCTATTCACTTTCATATTTTCCAGTGGGTTTGAATGCATTAGCCAAGTATTGCACGAAATCCAAGGAGTTGTCTTTGACACGACCAAACCTCCAATAGAATTTCCACCACCTACATGGGATGTGCAGATGCATGATATTGGCAACTGCAGAAATATGTCATAAGACAGCGATAAAGACCCAAGAAATTTCAATATCCTATAGTCTTAGGGGGAGCACGTAGTTGAAGGCCCTTTGTTAGGAATGATGGAAGTGACTAAGCCCTTAAAACTTAAGAAAGTCAACATTAGGATGGAGGAACATCCCAAGTTGGCCAAAATAGGAGATTATTGGGATGATGACACAGTGGGAAAGGTTGCAGAGTTGTTGACAGAATATCAGGACCTATTCCCCACAAGGTTTTATGAGCTAAAAGGAATTGTAGGAGACTTGGGAGTTATGAAAATGACTCTGAAACTAGATGCGTTCCCCGTCAAGCAGCGACCATACCGTTTAAATCCAAAATATAAGCAAAAAGTGAAGGAATAATTGGAGAAAATGGTTGCTAAAGGAATCATTTAGCCTGTGGAAGAGTCTGATTGGGTAAGCCTAATGGTTGTTCGAGAAAATAAGACTAAGGGAGAAATAAGGATTTATGTCGACATGCACAAATTGAATGATGCATGCGTACAAGATCCCATCCCTACTCCATTTTTGGATGACATATTGGACAATGTTGGAGGACAAGAATCCTACTCTTTTATTGATGGATTTTTAGGGTACCATCAGATCAGGATTGCATCAGAAGACCGAAGTAAGACCATTTTTGCAACAGAATGGGGATCCTTCCAATACACAGTCATGCCCTTTGGATTGAAGAATTCACCTGCTATATTCTTGTGCTTAGTATTATACGTATTCAAGGATTTCGTGCACAAGTTTTTGGAGGTGTAATTTGATGATTGGACTATGTTTGGACTAATGAAGAAGCATGTTTCCAACCTGAGCATGATGCTCGACACTTACAGAAAGCATCAGATCTCCCTTAACTTGAAGAAGTGTATATTTTGTGTTCCTTTTTAGATCTTGTTGAGGCATATTTTTTTTCAGCAAGGTTTGATGGTAGATCTAGCCAAGGTTGTCATTATTGTCAATTTGGAGGTTCTTTCCAATGTAAAACAGTTGCACTCTATTCTGGGACGCATGGCATATTATAGAAAATTCATTCAGAACTACGCGTTGATCACTGCACCCATGGAAAAATTTCTGAAGAAAGATGTGTCCTTTTATTAGGATGAGGACTGCCAAAGGAACGTTGAGTTGCTCAAGTAAAATATGGTTACTGCGCCTATTTTCGTATTCCCTCACTATTCCAAGGTCTTCCATGTGCATGTTGATGCATCCAAAATTTCACTTGATGTTGTCTTACCACAGCCAGGAGGAGGAGATATTGATCATATAATTGCCTTTGCAAGTAGAATATCTCCAATGCAGAGCGCAACTATTTGACCACAAATAGGGAAGGTTTGACTATGGACTACGCTCTACAGAAATACAGGCATTATCTGTTAGGATGGCACTTCAAGATGTTCATTGACCACTTTGCTTTGAAGTACCTATTCAACAAGCCTGTGTTGGGGGGGAAGATTTATAGATTGTTGCTGCTATTCCAAGGATATGATTTTGAAATCATTTGTAAGCTCGGTAGATTGAATGTTGGACCTGATCACTTATCATGAATTGAGAATGGGGAAGAACTGATCAGTATGGAGGGTGGATTACCTTATGCGCAGCTCTTTGCCAATAAAGTGCTCAATGAACACTTTGCAGATATCATTCACTTTCTAACTACTGGTAGTGTGCCTACTGAATATTCAGTTGAACAAAAGAAGGAGTTAGTTACGCGCGCAACTGATTTTACATTGATTTTTGGTCAACTGTAAAAATTGGGTGTGAATGAAGTTTTAAGAAGGTATGTCTTAGAACATGAAATACAAGACATCTTGGCTAAAGCTCATGGGGGAGTGGCAGGAGGCCACTATGCATGGAAAGCCACAACGTAAAAGGTTTTTCACGTTGGATTATGGTGGCTCACACTGCAAAACGATGCACATGCATATTGTCAAGCTTGTGATGCGTGCCAAAGAACATGGAAGCCATCATGTAGAGATGAGATGAATTATTACAGCTGCAAATGGGTCTGCAAGCTTTTGATAAATGGGCCATCGACTTTGTTGGACCTATTAATCCTCCTGGAAAAAAGACCGGTGTGCACTACACCATCACTACAACAGACTATGTAACCACATGGGTAGAAGCTAAGCGAGTAAAAGATTGTACTACAGACACTACTGCGCAATTTATTTTTTAAAATATCTTGACTAGATTTGGGTGCCCAAAGATATTGATGAGTGATCGGGGTACGCACTTTGTTAATGAGACTATTGCAGATCTAGCAGAAGAATTCAAGATGCATCACCAGAAGAGTACTCCCTATCACACTCAGGAAAATGGTGCAGAAGAAGCCTTTAACAAGATCCTAGATAATGCACTTACAAAGATCTACAATGAAAATCGGAATGATTGGGACATGTGCATACCTTCTATCTTATGGGCTTATCGGACCAGCTACAAGAATTTGACTGGTAAAACACCATTCAGGATGGTTTATGGCCGAGAAGCTTTCATGCCAATGGAATACATCGTTCCAAGTCTGCGCATCACAACACTAACTAGTATGGCTCAGCCAGAAATCATGGAGGGATGCCTGTCACCATTGTTGCATTAGAGGAGGATCGGTGTATTGCCAACTTTCATCATCAAGTCCAGAAGGCGCGTGAGAAGGCCTAGCATGATAGGCACATCCGGAAGAAGGCATTCAAGGAAGAATATTTGGTTTTATTTGGTTTCAATTTGCGTGCCACCCAAGTAAGTTCATAATTCATTGGTTGGGGTCGTATATTGTGAAGGAGATCACTAATGGAGGTGTGGTGCGCTTGGCCCCGTTGTGCGGTGAGAGTCTCCCAGGGTACGTCAACGGAGGCCGATTGAAGTCGTATGGGGATAACCCTGTGCCTACCAAATGACTATATGGCCGAAGAAAAGTAATCCACTTGTCTGCACGCTATGCGGAGGGCATGTGTAGGGAGGTGTGACACGAGCGCAGAGGTTGTGCGTGGCGGGGAAAACTAGTCGTTGGAACAGTAACTATGGGTGAAAATTTGATTTTACCATTGGATGGAGCGGATTTTCTATAATTAATGATAAGACCTTATGATATTTTTGACCATTTTTACAGGTATAAGGTGCCATTAATGAATGTATGATAGTTTTTACCATGGATCGCCTATAAAAATGAGGAAGTGAATCGCATTCTGTTATTTTGTTGTTTGAGTGAATAGTGTCCTAAGATTATTAGTGTGTGATGTATGTCTTCTCGTGAGACTCTCATGCTCGAAGTAAGTAATCTTGAGTTTATATTCAAGCCAAGGATGATGGCCACCAACCCTTCTTCCAAGAGTGCACATTCTGAAGAGTTATCTGTGCCGATTACGACGTCTATCGAGCAAGGCTCTGAAGAATTTCAAGAAGTTGTCCCTGAGATCCATGAAGTCATATCAACACCTGCCAAGGGGAAGGCTAAGGTGATTAAGGGATCATCTTTGAAGTCACGGACATCCCCCAGGAAGATCATATCCCTATGCCAGGTGCCAAAGGATAAATCTCCTACAGGTGATCCAATGAAGAGACCTATGACCACAACCAAGAAGGTTGCGCTCTTTGTCGAGCCCATCTCGTAGCTCCCAAAGTATGTGAAGCCATGCAGACCCTCTGTAAAAGCCCCGAAGTACTTGGATACGGTGCGCACCTACCTATAGATACCATTGATCCCTGAGGCAGTCCCCTTGGAGGGGGATATGTTTGGGAAGCTCCCATCTGTGAAATTTGATGACTCGTATCTGGCCAATGAGAAGACCTTTCCAGAATTAGTGTCGGAGTACTAGCTTGAACGTGTTGTGTACGCTGAAATGGCAAGAGTAGAGCCCATGCCTTGGGCGCACGGGTTTAACAATGCCAGAATTCTCAACTTGTTGAGGATTCCTCACTTTGGAAGATATCCCATCATGGATACATGTGTGTGCCATCTGCTAGTGTTGCTGCACAATGGGTGTCTTTGGATTGAAAATCAAATTCCAATCGATGACGCATTGATCCACCAGATCACCGGCCTGCCAAAGAAGGGACCTAACCCTATGGAAAATTACGGAAAGAGCCAGGAGAAAAAATTTTTTGCCAAGGTGAAGAACGAGGTATAAGGTGGGGCACAATTCCAAGAGCTTTCTGGTTCAATAGGTTGTAGATCTACTGGTGTGCCTCAGGACATTAGTGCTGGGTTGAAAAATGATGCGCAAATCTAGGCCTAAGGTGGTACCTGCACATGTCATTGCACTAGCAAGACAATGTGAGAAGGGAGTGATTTTTAACTAGTCCCAGTTCCTCTGCAATGAATTCCTAGAAAATGTATGCGAGGCACAAAAGGAGGGTAAGAAATTTTGTTTTCATGGTTGCTCCTACTCATTTCTCTAGTTGCATGGGAAACACTAGAGAATGCATTCCTCCCAGACGTAGAGCCTGGCATGTTTGAAAGGACGTGCTACACCAACTTGTGGGATAGACCCTAAGCGCGTAATGGAAAATAAGATCTTTTGGGTCTTATTCGAAGGAGGGTTGGTCGCAGCAATTCACTCGCACCCTCGGTTGTCCCCAATTACATATGACAAGTATAAGGCCATTTTATACTTTCAAGTGTCTATGCATAACATACAGATCTGTGTGCACAAGGATAAGGTATGGTACAACCTACCCTACATGGTGATAGAGGCCGAAATTGACCAGGTCATTGCGACTTGGCCAGCATCATGAAAAATTGGGCTAGGCTCTGCCAAGCCTGTCACAACCTCAACATCAAGGAAAAATATGACGGATGTCGCAAAAGAGACAGTCCAAGGTGTAGAAACCAGAAAATAAGCTGAGAAGGGCGCAGAAACATAATTGGAGAAGGAAATTAAGATGGAGACTAAAGTTGATATCAGTGGTGGAGATGGAATAAATGGCGTCGAAGAGGAGTCCCTTAGAGGCACCAAGCGAGAAGCTAAAAATCCCAAGGGTATGTGCAAGAAGAGAAAAGGATCTAAGTCAAGAAGCAGAGAAGATGTCACCCTCACGGAGGATGATTTGGAAAAAATTGCATGTACAGTCACATCTGCCTTCGAAGATCGATGGGCTGCAGTGGAGGAGAAGTATAAAGCTACGGTGGATGCAATGCAGGCTGGTCTATAAGTACTTCAGCTCAAAACAGACAACATTCAAGCTAGTGTTTCTCAGGCGATGCTGGATCAAGCGAGCGTGAGTACCATCATCGTCAACAACCCAACAAATAATCAGATCTACCCCTTTCCTGGAGCTACGGTCACCTTGGATCAGGCTGACTTGCGTGCACAGGTGCAGACATGCTCCGAGGTTGGTATCGACTTGTCTGTGCTTCCCAATTTCAAGTTGCATGCAATCCAGTCCATTATCACATATGAGCTACAGTGTCGCGACGCATGCATGCACCGATAGCTCACAGAGGAAGAGCAGATAGTTGAAGCACGTACACAAGAATATATGCAGGCTCAAGCAGCGGTGGCCTAGCATGTAGAGTTAGAGAGTCTAATTGATTGCCTCTATGGTGATCTTCCTGATGTTTCCATCCCAACCTCTTCTGCACCTCAAGACAAATTCGAAGGATTGGTGGTCGCCTTGAAGGCCTCCCACTCAGAAGCCCAAGTGGTCAAGGCAGATTTTGAGCAGAAGATTGCGGAGTTACAAGACAAGCTCCAGCTAGAGACTCTGCCTGAAGTGCGAGGCTAGTGTGCTGCCCTGGTAAAGGAGGATTCAGCTAGCATTGCAGCAACAATTAACAAGGGAACTGAACTCCTACAGTAAAATAGAGATAGATCCATTATTATAAATTTTGATACTTGAGGCATTATAGAGCTAAGAAGTTGAATCTCTAGTAAGTGTTTGTGTTTTAAAGGCTCATGTCAGGTGTGTGTGAGGAGACCTTAGTTCGGCTGTGTGCGAACCCCGCTGGTTGTGTATGCGGAGACCTTAGTCCGGCTATGTGCGAACCCCAGTGGCTGTGTGTGCAGGTAGATCTGGTGAATTGTAAGGGTTTCTGTGAAGAATGATCAATAAAGAATTGTTTTGGAAATTATGTATACCTAATGCATCTATGATTCACTTATGTGTATGATTTCTTCTTTCTATGTATGATTTATGTTATCAGTAATCTGGATCAGTTTGCATGCATGTTTATACTGTTGATGTGTAATATATTTGCATATATATGTTACTTTAAAGGTTGAATACTACATTGCATAAATTTGTTAGAATGGTTAAAGGGATTTCGTACCTTTTTACTGTGTGTGCACGCAGGGTTAACTTGTGCTAGTTAGCCTAGGGTTTCTGGTGCGCAAGGTAGCCTGTCTAATAAGATAGATTTGTGGACACCCACTTCATTTAACTCTCTCTCAAGGTGTGGAAACCTAGTTCCAACACCCCCCATTACTGCTTCGGGTGATACTTTGGTCTACGCAAGCAGATCATTGCCAAAAGGGCCAGTAGTAAGAGGGGTTTGTTGGTTATGCATTAACTCTGAACCTGGGTCAGGATCCCTCAAGCCAACATGTGGGTTCCTTTACTTCTTCAACAACCTTTAATAGAGTTATTTTCATCTTCAAAGATTCACAAGTTTCGGGTGCATTTTCATGTGTAGAGGATTGTACACTTTCTGTATCATTTTGTGTTATATGTGTGCTTCCTTGATTATAAAATCTTTTTGGACATTCCTTAGCTTTATGACCAACTTTGTTACATATATAACATCTTACCATAAAATATCGACCTCTGCCTCTTTGATATGGTTTTCATCCCCTGAAATCTCCTCTTGATGATTCTGCTTGTTGTGAACTGCTGCCTTCTTATCTTTGAATGGGAAATCTTCCACTTGAATATCCTATGCTTGATTTTCCTCGACTTGATGATCATCTGCTTCTTATCGTGCTTCATCCTCTACCTCTTTTACTCTGATTCCTTGCCAATATTTCTTCAATATTAAGGGCTATCTGGTAAGCTTCTTTAACAGTTTTTAGAGACAAAACATTCAATTCATATTGTATTTCAAATATTAGGCCATTAATATACCTTGCTAGTTTTTATTCATCTGCTTTCATATGACCAGATCTTGTAATCAATATATAAAACTCTTATGTATATTCTTTCACAAACATAATTTTTTTCTTGAGATTTTGCATTTGGAGAAAAATATTTAACTGATAGCCTCGAGGACGAAATTTACCTTTGAGCTTGGCCACCATTCAATCCCAACTAGTGATCTTCCCTTTGTTTCTATTTCTCCTTTCAGCTTGCACGCTATTCCACCATAGTGCAGCATGTCCCTTTAATCTGGTCACCGTGAACTTGACTTTCTTCTCATCAGCTACATTTTCATAGTCAAAATATTCATCCATGGTGCTGATCTAATCAATCAATTCTTTAGGATTTAAATTTCCTTCATACATAGGCACGTACAATCTTGTCTTGGTACTCATTCCCACGATCATCTTGACCATTTTCTATTCTGGATTCTCTTCTTCAATTGATTCTTTTGAGCTTTCTTTTGCTTCACTAATATCACCAATGTCAAAAACTCTTCAACGTGCTGTCTCCAATGCATCCAATCTAGTTCAAGTATGTCTTACTTCATCAAGCAAGACTTGATTTGTAGTTGGTCTTCCTCGACCAATTCTAGATCCTCTTGCTCCTCTAATTCTGTTGGCCATCTTAATAGATGACCCAAATATTTTATATTTAAATCACCCTTTGATTATACAAATATAACAAGTGCTATGGAATATGTTCTATTAATATGAAACATTAATATTGAACATATTCTATTAATACAAACACTTTCCATGTTCTTCCAATATATAAAAATTTCTTACACAATAACTCCTTTAAAACAATAACGCTCTAATATAACACGAATCTCCAGATTAGGTGAAATCCCAACCACACTTCTACTGCACATTTTACATATTCAATTAAATTACATGTTATAACATGATTGAAAATCTAATGCGCACATCGAATATGATTTACGGTACAAATTTTATAGCTACAGTGATACAAATTCAATGGTAGCTCTCTTCAAAGGGTAGCACGTTGCGCTCTTCAACCTACGTAATTTTTTGTGCACACATATTGCAATATTTGAAATGACAACGTAATAGAATATACGTTGTGGTCCATTCCTGTTTGCTTGCTACTGAAACACTCAACTCCAGAAATCACAATTTCGCAGGAAATTCTCAATTCGTAGAAATTCTCAACTCGCAAAAACTTCAATGCTTGTCAAAAAATTCGATGCTTGTCCAAGTGCTCCTCGAACATTTCCAGCACACAGAGCTCAACATTACGTATTAAATTAACATGCACACATACAAAATGTAAATGTATACATGCTCTTACAAAAAAATGTTGTGCAGCTCCTCCTTCGTAGATGATGGTGCTCGACAGCAACTCTTGATGATGGTATTGGCAACGACGATGGCTGCAACTCAAACTTAATAAAAAAACTTTCAATTGTGCCTCATATTTAGCATTTTCATGTGGCTCCTCATGCATTTTAATCTACTCTCTTGATCTGCATTTGATCTTCTCTTCACACACAGGAACGCACTTCCTTTCGCTTGAGCTATCCGGCGTGATTCTCATTTACTTTTTCACTCAAAGGCTATGAAAATCGATACTCAGGTTTTTGAAGAAATCAATCGGTGCTCAGAATCCTCACAACAACGATTTATCACACATCAAACTTAATCCAGCAATCTATCACACATTCAACTATAACCTTGATCTGATACCAAAAATGGTGTAGAGGATTAACAACTAACACACATAAATTTTATTAATCAAAATCACACTCCAAAGCTTGAACATTACAAAGAATCACATGGCTATTTATTTAGGATGGAAGCAATCTCTCGAATCTATTCAAGAGAAACTTCTTCCTAGATATTTGGAGAAAGTTGAAAGTTGAGAATTATCCTCCCAACTTTAGGAACCTATCCTAACTTCCTAATATCCTAATTAATGCTACAATGACTCATAAAATCTAGAAAATTCTATATTTCTCAAATTAGACAATTACAACAAATAAAATACATGATTCTTCTGCATCAATATGAAAGAGGTGAATGCATACCTAGGGGAAAACTCAACGAACAGGGTTTTCAAATAAGATCAAGTTTAACTGATGCTCAAAGATGAGAAGATTATACCATTTCTAGGTCTGCTTCATATTCCAGATTTGGAAAGAAACCTAATACCATTAGCAAAATAGGTGATGTAGGTCTCTACATTGTATTTTATAAGGATCCATGGAAAAAGGTTTTTGGAGCAATGGTATTGATGAAAGGAGGTTGAATTGGAACCCTATACAAGCTACTAGGGCATGTTGACCCAAGTGGATGTAGTAGTGCAATCATTCATGAAATTGGTAGGTCATCCTCTTGTATAGTCAACGAGACCATGTTATAGCACCAAAGGATGGGACACATTAGTGAAAAGGATCTCTGATTTATGAAAACAAAGGTATGGTCGATGGTTTCCCTCACTTCTCTATGGATGTCAATTTATATGAAAATCTTGCTTATGGAAAATGAAATCTTGTGAGGTTCCCATCTAACAGTACAAGGGAAAAAGGGATTATGGAGTTAATACATAGTGAATTGTTTGAGTCTATATTTTTTCCATGTTAAGCCATATATAAGCCCCATGTCAACCCTATCACACTTAATAAAGCTCTATATATTGAATGATTACATTTATTTTTTTATAATTTGATGAAGGCTAGAGCCTTTCATGGTCCCATTTTATCATAATTGTACCCTTTTTCTCCTCACTACTACATTTGGGTATAAATTCCGACGGAATAGGTAAAAAAAAATTTAAAAAAAAAAAAAAAAGTGTCTAAAGATAAATGATTTTTTTTTTTTTTTTTTTTTTTTTTTTTTTTTTTTATAATCTTGACTATCGTCGAATATCCGACGGAAGTTCTTTACCAGTGAAATATTTGACGGAATGCCATGTCTCCATGATTATCAGACATTTTCCTATAATCCCTCCTATCGTTGAATAACCAACGGTAATTCTTTTACCATCGGATATCCGACGCGATATTCAATATGACAATGTGTTGTCCAATTTCCTACAAATGGTAAATAATCGTTGCATATTGTTCAATTTCACCATTAATGGTTTTTTGCACTAAAAACGTCTAATATGGGACCGCTTTTGATCAATTTGACTAATTAAAATAAATATATAACATTAATATTATAATTAAATATAGTATTATTAATATATATATTCATAATATATTAATATTAGTATAATATTATATGATTATAATATAAATTATATATAATGTTATTAAATATATTATTATAATTATAATAAAGATAAATATTGATATATGTGTGTGTGTGTGTGTGGAGGCCTTAACATCATATAACTTTGGCATAGTTGCTATATATATTAGTTGTGATTGTATTTAAAGGTTGTAGGCTTAATTTGAGGTTAATTTTTGAATAAAATCATCACTAAAACTTTGGTGACAAAAAATGTCATATAACATTCCTCAAGGAGACCAAGGTTATGTGGGATCGGCATCAAGGGCTTTTGAGGATGGAAAATGTTGTTGCCCTTGTAGAAATTACAAGGGCTTGAGGCTAGGGGGAATTATAATAACATCAGCTAAAAAGAATTATAGAGACTATGGACATGCTGAAGGCAGACATGAATATCATCCATTTGCAAGTTATTTATTATATGACTTTGTATAGTAGAATATTTTTGTAAATGTTGATATGTATATTGTATTTTAGATTGTATGTCTTTGTATTGTAAATTGTATTATCTTTATATTGTAAATGTATTTTATAATATTCTTTTGGGAGGTGTTTGAACTATGTTTTCATCTTGATGTGGACTAGAAATATTATTTGATTATTTTCATTAGGGTTGATTAATGGGTTAGGTCAATTTAGGGGTTAATTAATTTATGGGATTAGAGATAAAGGGTTATTATTTAAGGGTTTAGGGGTTTAAGGGCCTAGGAGAATTGGGTTAAGGTGTTAGGGGGTTAGGGGGTTAATGTATATTTTTTATGGGGTTAATTTGGACCTATAGGATTTAGAAGTTAATCATGGGTTTTTATGGAGAATTATTAATAAGTTTTTAAAGTATATTATGCAAAATATAACATTAAGAAATAATATGGCATTACAATGATGAATGCAAAATAAGATCAATATGTTTTTTATTATGCTTGTGACTATATATCTCAGAAAGTGTCTCACTTATTACACGTCAAGAAAAGTAACATATCTCTTAGATTTTTTCAACATATTCTTAAAAATCTTGATAAGTTGCACAAACATCATCATTTATTTGTTGTCTTTGTTTCTTGTTCTCGCCTAAGTTGCTTTTCTCTTTATCTTTGTTGTCCTTGTTGTCTTTATTTTCCTTATATATTATATTTGTAAATTTTTGTTATATAGACATTTCAATATTTTCTATATATATACTTGTATTACTTTATTAATTGTAATTGTATAGTATCGCCCCCCTACGATATTACTCAACAAGGAAGAGGTGGTTTAGTAAAAGTGCTCGTTCAAGAGCATGGAGCGATGAATATTGAGGATCAAGCTAATGATCCTATGGAAGAAGATAATGATGTTGAGAACATAGTTGAAGAAGATGGGACAAATAGATTGATCCAGGAGACATTTAATAATGTTGGAATGGATGATGATAAAAACCATTATGATGGTCGTGATTTTGATTTTCTTGTACTTGATATGGAAATTAAACCTCTTTATGAAGGCTCAAAAACATCTCTTCTATTTGCTTTAATTTTGTTGGTCAACTTAAAGGTAGTGAATGGTTTCCAAACACATGTGTGACACAACTCCTAATGTATGCAATATATTTTGTAACATTTAGTACTATATACATGATAAAGCAATTATTTTTTCTATTGTTTTTAATGTTAGTACGTTGGTATGCATCATTTCATTAATTTGTAACATTTGGATGCAATATGTATGATTAATATTGTTTAGTACATTAACCAATACTATTTTTTTTATGTTGTAGATTACTAGGTGATTTTTTGTTACCATTGTCAAATGTTTTACTTCGTACATACTGAGATTTAAATGTCGTTATGAAATATATTGGAATGGATTATTAATATATCCATGCATGCCTTAATGATGACATTCTCTATTATAAAGAACATGTGTTGAAAGACAAATGCCCAAAATGTGATGAGATTAGATATCAAACTGATAAAGTAACACAAAAGGTGTCTTGCAAGGTTCTTCGTTATATTCCCATAATTCCACATCTGTTACAATTGTTCAAGTGCAAAAGTGTAGCAGAACTTATGGATTACAATGTAACGAATAGAAGTGAAGATGGTGTTATTTGAATGCTTGCAGATGGATCTACATTTAGGAATATAGAGGAAAAGTGGCCAGAGTTTAAAATAGAACCTCGTAATCTTAGGCTTTCATTAGTAGTTGGTAGTGTCAATCCATTTGGAGAGGCCAGATCTACTTACTCAGTGTGGCCCATTTTTGTTATCAACAACAATATTCCTCTGTGGAAGTCAATAAAATGGAGAATATAATGTTGGCAATGATTCTTCCACGTATTAATTTGTTTAGAATAAAAAAATTTAGCACAATAACATCTCTTTTGTCTTGTTTGTTTCATAATTATATCCTATATTTTTTTGTTAATTTACTCATATACGTTCAATTATGCCTTATAAGTATGTCTTAATTTTATTTTTTTTACTCATATATGTAGTAATTATGTATTGTTATATGTTCAATCAGTTAGGTAAGTATTTGTTACACAACATTTTGTCACTGTCCCTGCAATCCCCATCTCGCATATTGGAGGGTCATTTCTATGACTAATAAGAAGTGTCATGCCTTGAAAATACCATCATTGCATCCCTTTACATGAGAGAAATATTCCTTCTGTTGACAATTCCCTGAGCAGAGCTTCAGAAACCCATGTTTTTTCCTTAGAGCGAGTAGCCAGTTCTGCCCTCACACCAATGAGGAAGATTAACACTGGGCCCCGCCCATTGGCTTTCTGTCCCAGCTAGCCACCCACGCCGAGCTGTTTATGGAATGTTTTTTAAAAATACAGGCAGATATTCCACTCTAATAACTTTGAGGATGAGTCATTGGGAGTGGTTGGACTGAATAACCACGGACTCCCTCCTTTAGTTTATGGATTCCACCTCTTGTGGGAACCTCCTAAAGGATAGGCCTTCCTTCCACCTTTGTAGGGATCCTAACCTCCTCCTTTTCCTCTATAAAAATAAGCTATCTCTCCTTCCATAAGCTAGTTGAACATGGAGAATTGAGTATACTATAGTTGAATTGTTGAAGGGATAGAACAAGAAGGAACTTCCTTGAGAGAGCTTAAGTCCATGCCCTCATCCCATCTGAATCCCCTGGCAAGCATCTGAGACGCGCTTCAGCTGAACCCTGCTGGAGGAGACTACGACGTCAAAGCTTTGGTTGTATCTCTTCCTTCTATCAATACATATATGTGACTATTGTATCGTTCCCATTTTGCGTTATGTCATTTGTTTAATGCAATATGCTTAGCCCTCTTTGACTGGCTAGTAGTTATGAATGAATTTATTATGGTGTATGTTGTTCTTGTTTGTTGATCTATGTGTAGGTATCCAAGCATGACTGCAGAAGTATCATGACTTGTTGAGCCAGGAGCAAGAGGCCACCACCACTACAGCCGTGACGACAGCATTGGACTCCAGGTAGGTCGATCTACTGTGTCCTCTTTTCATTCAGTAATTAGGAACCTACACTCTAGCATGTCTCTTTGTTTCTACACCCACCCTTGGGCTAGAGGGATCGCATCTGTCCATAGAGGGGATTTACCTGCTTAACAAATTGGCAACTCCATTAAGGATCAGTGTGAGTTTGTCGTTTCAGCTTGTTGGGTCGACCTCTGTCGTTGACTTGCTTATCTGTCTATTTCTGCTTTCCTTGCTTGTTTTCAAATCCCTGTTCAACTCCGAAGTGTCAAGATTGACCTCTATTCATTGGTTTTCCCCTTTTCCCATAGTTATTTGGCTTGGCGCGCTTTTCACTTAAACAGTCGTGCCGATTGGTGCAGGTTTCTTTTGTAGCAGTCATGCCAACCCCTGTTTGGCGCGGATTACCACCTTACAGTCTTGTCAAATCCTGTAGGATTTGGTTTGACCTCCTTGATGAGACTTTTTGGTCAATTGTGTTTGACTCTGGTTTGTTTTTTGTGTGTAATTGAGCCTTTGGGATTGTTTTGACTGTTGTAGGCTTCTTTTTATCAGTTGTTTACCTATTTTCTTATCAGTTTAGTTGAAGGACTTAGGGCTTCTAAGTGTCTTTGTGCACTGAGTCTTCCATTTGGAAATCAAGTCTTTTTTATTGTTGTCAGTATCATTCCTAGGTTGATTGCACTAAGTTTTCTTAATCCTTTTGAGTGTTTGCTTTGGTTAGATGATCATTTTGTTTTTCGTTTGATTCTTCTCCTTGTTGCTCCAAGAGTAGATTGCATTTCTTGTTTGGGTCACTTTGAAAACTTTCTTTTGGTTTGAGAGATTGAGCATTAGTTTGAGTGCTTTATTGTGTTTTTCGTTTTAATGGAGTCATTCAATTTAGATTCCTACATTCACAATACTCAAGCTAGTGTTCATTTTGTTTTTTTCATGTAATTAGTACATTGTGTGCTTCATTTCATTGAAAAATTTAAATAAATAAAAAATGCATTATTTCCTTTGCGTCGAAAGTGAAACGTTCTTTTGCATAACTAGCATTTGATAGTCTAGGAAATATTTTTTCATTTTTGTTTGATTGCATTAGATGCATTAGTGGATTTTTCCTCATATTCTCATTGTTTGCTATTGTTTGAAAGATCTCTATCATTCTCGTAATTAGCATTCATTGAATGGAAGATGATGTTCTTTTTCATGTAGTTTTCATTTAGGAAATTTGAGATCCAAATTCAGTATGGCCTTGAAATTGAAACATAATCCAAGATCAACTTTAAAATTCATTCAATTAACCTAAGGAAGCATTGGAACCTAACGCAATATCTTTAGTGGTCTAGGCTAGAGACGTGTTATGACGTCTTAAAACCTAGTAGTTGTCGTTCTCCATCTGGATTTAGACAGTGCTAGTACGGACTTGTGCTCTCCATGTCGTCGAGTATATAAAGGGAGACCCCTCTAGGTTGCAATCCTTTTATCCATAGGAAACCGGGTCTGCCACCTTGTAACCATGATACACCGAACACAGCATTCAGGGAGACTACCTGCACGTACGTTAAGTTCTTGGTAATTTCTTTTTCATTTGATCACCAAGGTGTATATGGTAGTTCTCGGAAACTTGGTACACCCTCTTGCTTAGAGTACCTGAGTGGTCATTTTTATCTTTTCGTGACTCCTTAAAAAGAGAAGAGATCATCGAGCACTTGTCCTTTCACGCTCGTTTAAAATTCATTTTGTCTAGAGTCATCTTTTGCCTGTTTCTCGACTCTTAAAATATGAAACAGAAAAATCTGGTTTCAGTGTCATAAAATTGATTTTCCACGATCACACGCCCGTTAAAAGTTTTATTACTTGGCGTATTTTTGTTTTCCTTAGATTTTGATCTTGGAGCCTTCGATTGGTTATATTTTTTCCTTCTTGTTTTGAAATACAGTCATAGTGGTGGAACCACCAGATTCGTCTTCCTCACTGCCTCCTAGTGGTGATTCTTTTCCAGACGTTTCTTTTGAAACCCCTCAGTCCACTAGGTCTTCCGAGTTTTTGCAGCCTATTCTCCCGTCTAGCTTGCCTCTTGCTACCTGATCTCCCCCTGAAGAGTCATTTGAGTTCAATTGGCCTCCTTCAGGTGCTTGGTCTGGTTTTAGGGAAGAAGGAAAATTTCCTCCTCTTACGTCGGGATCACCGTTTTTAGTTGTTATTGTACCTCCTAGTCCTCATAGTATTTTTGAAGATATTAGGGTAGAGTCAGACATGGATTCATCTAGTCCTGTTGGCAGTGAAGGAATTTTTGTTTCTATAGGAGAATATAAACTTTTTCCCGAAGATCTCCCTCGTGTTAATGTGCAATCATCTCCACCATTGGTGTCACTTCCGCTTGGATATAGGTCCTTGAGTCAGATTGTGTATGGTATTGCATCCATAGCACAATCCAATACATTAACTGCTCCTTGGAGTTCGATCCTTCCTTCGTTAGGACTATCACCTTCGACATTTGATTCATCGGTTCTTGTTACATCGGTCCTAGTCCAACCTACTGTCTGTGTGGCTTCATCCACACCGGTTGTTATGACTCAGTCGTCGGGATCTTTTCATACTCATAGTTCTATCATACTTAATCCTATGTGGCCTATCAATCAGAGTTCGAGCGGCTCACAAGCCCGTGCTTCGAATTAGTGCAGCTATGATTACACCTATGGTTTCTACCTATGCTTT